>VZRS01010052.1:206212-357162 GCA_013398055.1 Ifrita kowaldi | reverse complement strand
CTGAGCCGGTCCGAGTCTCCTCCTCCGGCCCTCAGCCCACGGCCCCTCAGTTCCCGCCCGCCGCTGCCTGAGGCGGTCCGAGTCTCCTTCTCCCGGCCCTCATCCCGCGGCCCCTCAGCTCCCGCACCGCCGCTGCCTGAGGCGGTCCGAGTCTCCTTCTCCCGGCCCTCATCCCGCGGCCCCTCAGCTCCCGCACCGCCGCTGCCTGAGGCGGTCCGAGCCTCCTTCTCCCGGCCCTCAGCCCTCATCCCTCGGCCCGGCGAGGGTGCTACCAGGGAGACCCCGCTCCCGGCCGTGCGGGAGGTGCCGGGGTGGACGGCCCGGTGCCGCCGGAGGACGCGGGAGCTGCAGGTGTGGTGTCTGAGGAGGTACTTACTGTTGTGGCGTCTGTGTGGAGACAACCAACCGGTTCTCAAAGAGGCCCCAGTTTTGAAGCGTTTGATGGTTTTAGAAAACCTCAGCCTCTAGAATTGGGTCGTTTATGGGAAAAAAATAGTTCTTGTTAAGAAAGATGTCAGACTTTTGTTGAAGTAGATAAGAAGCCTCCTAAGCCTGTGTACTTTAAAGTGTTAAAGCTGTTGAAATCGGGACAATTTAAGACTTCTATTTGTCTTCATTTCTGAGGTACTTGTCTCATTATTTTTAAAAACTGCTGCTGTATCAGTTCGAGGAGCGGCGGGGGCCGTGGGAGGCCCTGAGGGTGCCGTGCCCCTTCCCCAGCAGCGCCGGCTGAGGGCCGCACCACGGAGCGGTTCGAAAGTCCCGCCCAGGGCAGCTCACACGTGCCGGTCACTCCCGCTGAAGGGTGGCCGGAGAGCCTGGCGTGTTCTGGCGGGTAAAGCACCAAACCAGAACTAAGGCAGTTTGAGCTCATACCTCTGGAAATGACCGCTTTTAAAAACTTTTCCTACCTTTCTTACACTTGGCAACATTAAAATCTGGGGTTTGTCTCAGAGTAATTTCGTACCAGTTTTTGGTGATAGAGTTATCAGATTACTTGCAGCCTTTCCAGTTACTTAGCTCAGTCCTGGGTGTGCTTGAAAGCTGAGGACGGAGACTGTGTGTTTGGTTTTCTATTATCTTAAATGTGTGAGTAGAAATTCTTAGAATTGATATTTGACAATGTACAGCACTAGTAGCCTCATTTTCTGAGAATCACTTGCTTTTTTTTTTTTTTTTTTTGGTGACAGGGCACAAGAGGTACTCACAACATTTCCTCTATTGGTGTTTTGTCTTGGTTTTGATGTTGCTTTGAATAGAGAATTGTTATTCAGATGTCTGTAATGGCAGATGTGCTGAATTCTCTTAATACTGATTTTCTTCTGGTAACTATATACGGAGTTAACAGATACATTCATGTTGCTTTCTTGTGTTTGTGACTGTATCTGCATCTACATTGTTGGGTTGCACTTGGATTGTAAATCGGGGGGAGGGGAGGTATTGTGGAGAATTTTTTTACGTATTTTCAACACCCATTTGTCTGTGTCTTGTGGGTGTTACTATAACAATGCTACAGTAATAAGGTGTTAACGGTGGCTAGTTTGGATCTGTTCTGAGAAGGGCTGAACAACAGAGTAATAAACCCATGAATAGTTATTTTGCCTAAGAAAACGGTGCCTGTGTGGAGACAGCAGTAGTGTCTTTTCCCCAGCGCTCACTACACTGAGACTCCCTATGGGGGAATTCATTACATTACATTTAGTCTGCTTAGGCAACCATTACTTATTTTTTGTGATTATTTTGTCCCTGAGGCTAGACATTGTCTTGTGTAAAACATCTTTAAAAAAAGAGAAAAAGGTCATTTCTATTTAATTTATTATGGATAAATTAGGCTTAATGAAATGCAGTCAGAAACCACCCTTTTCTAACATAGTGTATTTTTTAAGCTAGATAGATAAGATAATGAAACCAACAAATTTTCACACAAGGTTTTCCTTGCTGTTTATTTTCTTTAGCAATAAAACTCCCAGAAAATTCCTGCTCCTCATAGCGAATGCAATTTAGTCACACAGTCGGCAGCATTCCCTGGTTTGAGAGATATGAGTCTTGCATCTTTCTCAAGCTGTTTATTCATTTCTCAGACAGGGCTCAGACCCATGAAGTCCTCTCTCGCAGGATAGCACTTCCAGACAAATTTAGTGGGGTCTGAGCATCCTCCCATCCACCATGTGTTGGAAAAGCAACTTTGTAACCCATTGCAGTAGCAAAACCGGTCATTTTTCACATATTTTACATTTTCATAACTGTGTATTTACAGTTCATTTTTTATTTAGAGTTTCCAATAAGTATTAAATAGGAGGCAATTTCTAACAGCCTGTGTAGCATATTGCAATTGTAATGTTTTTTTGCTCTGTAGCATCTTTAAGGAACTTTTTTTTAGCTCCACAGCAGCTGTAGTTGGTGAATGTTATTATTCCTTGTTTATCTGTATGCAAACAGATTTGTGAATAGCTTTCCAGTAAATAAAACAAGTCCCAAAGACTCAGGGGGAATTTCTACAGCACCAGTGGAGGATAGAACTTCTCCCATTTCAAGTAGCAATCACTGTTACTCACACCTGCAGTAGCAGTGGGCCCTAAGGACTCATGAAAGGTTACAACAGAATTGATGTACAGGCAGCCCCTCTGGACCAAAACTGTTTATTTTGTGAACAGTGTAACTCTTTATGAACGGTTATTCTGCAAGGACACATTTGTGTGAGAGGGAAGTTGTTGGAATACTTGGTATAATGGGCATGAAATTTCTTAGATTCTTTTCTCCCCTATTAAAAGCTGTAGCAAACCAACACCTGAAGGCAGCAGGTGTGCAGCATGATTGTTAAAACTCTGTGTGGATCCTCTCATGAACAGGTAAAGTGGTCTGTTCAGAGTAGCTTGATCTTCTTTTGGTGAGGAGGAGGAAGAGTTTTCACACTTCAACCACTGTCACATTCTCACTGCATAATTTGCAGAGGCAATTTAAGGTACTCTGACCTGGCTGTTGGAGGTCGTTAAACTTACACCTCTCCTAATAAATCAGAGCAGTCACCTGCTATAGCAGCCAGGCCTTCCAACACTTTAGAGCAGAGAAACTTGCACCAAAGGCTGTCTGGAGCTGCCAGCCTGGTGTATCCCGCTCCCTGAGCTGTGGCTGTGGAAACAAACCCCTGCAGCTGTGGTCAGGTGAGGCCATTGCAGCTGACAGCCATCTGGGTATCAAATACTACATTGGAGTGCATGAGTAACTGTATTTCCTGCTCTGGGATTTAAACTTCTAGAGCAGATGAGCAGTTGCTATTTAACTATTGTCTCTGGTATAATGGGCAGTGAAATGGCAAGACTATTCTGTATATACTGTCCTCCTTACTAAACTTTATCTACAACTGATTGCAAGATGTACGTTATGCATTGCTAATAGCTTAAAACCACTTGGTCTGGCAAACAGTTTTAAAAAACTGAAATACAGTGAAATGTGGTGGTGCTGGTAGTATTTAAGGTCAGTTCTTGTGCACATTGAAAAGTATTGATTTGTTGCTGCAACATGCTGGGAGTAAGTTTGCTTAACACCCAACTGGCAAATACAACTAATCTTTGATAAATATGAACAGATAGAAGAAGTGCAGAAGAGTAAACTGGAAGATCATCTGAACTTTGACATGTACAAACAAATAGGAGTGAAGAAGACTTTGTGCATTATAATGTCTTTAAATTTTACCCAATTAGTATCGCAAGATAATTATGCGTTGAAATATAGTTACCACTATAATAAGCTTGAGAAGAGCTAGCTGGTATAGTGCAAGCCTCAACAGTTATAGCTGAATCCTCTTTTTAAAAATGTGTATTTTAATTCTATTTACTAAGAAAAAATACTCTTCAGAGTATGGCAAGAAGAATTTGATAAACTGTTTCTTTTCAGTTCATATACTCAGTGGATGCTGTTCCCTTGGTAAGCTGAGTCTTTCTTTTAAAGCAATTAAATCCTTCAGCTGTACAGGTTTCCCTGCATGTTTTCTCTGCAACAGAATAAACCCAAGGCATTCCTAATATGCAAGAGAAACTGGAGGTGGCGGGGTGGAAAGCCAGGCCCAAAGGAAGAAACAGGAGTATGTCTGTGAACCTCAGGATCTCTATCTGTGGCCTACATTGTAACCACAAGTAAGCCTTACCTGGTTAATGCTTTCCATCAAGTTCGGCTGCTGTTTTTCTGCTGTTATTCTGATTCAAAAGATAGAGACTTCCTGATGTGTGTGTCATCTGGGGTACAGTGGGACCAAGCAGCCAGGGATATAAAAGCAGGTGAAAAATGAAGAGATGGGCTATCAGCTTTTCACTGTAGGAGTACTGTTAAGTGTACGGAATCACAAGATTAAAAGATACTGAGCCAAATCCACCCCTGCTGTCAATTAACTTCCATATAATGACATTAGAGGTAATTTGGCCATTTATATTTAATCTGATTTGCATAGATGGGCAGCTTGAAGTAGGTGGCTGTGAATGGAATGCTATTTCATGCAAATCACTTGCCTAAATATTGGTCTGGTCTGATTGAGAGCAGCTGTTATCTTTTGCATTTCAGTAGCACCAGATCAGAAATATTAAACATGCTTAATTATATGTATAACCACTAAAGCCAGCGATGGAGCTCATTCAGAGTTGAGGACAGGTAAGAACTTTCAGGACTGTGCAAGTTCTTAGTCTCAAGGGGCCCTTATAGATTGTTTTCTGATTTAAAAGAAATTGAAATACTGTATTTTGTGGATTTTTTACAATTATTTTTAATGTTCTGACTTACCTATGGAGAACTTTTTGGAACATAATAAGAATCCAATGCCACTACAGACCAGGGGAAAAAAAAAGCACTGGTGGCTGGGACAGCAGAGATCAGTTTGGCCATGTAACAGTCAGTACAACTGTATGATACTTGAACAGGTGCTTGCTGCACTCTAGATTTGATGGTAAATCATTCAGTTTGTGTTTTCCTTACTACTGTAGCTTCTTCCCTCTTATTCTGAAACTGTGCTGCAGTGTGCTCTATTGCTAGAATCCATTTCTTTGATGTTACAATTCTGATGTTTGCTTATTACTAATAAGCCTTGTTGCCTACATTCTCATCTCAAGGCATTTATTTTGTGTATGTGATATACCTTGTAATTTTTGTAGCTCAGGGCAGTGCTGGTTTGCAGCTAATCAAACCAGCATTTCTAAATGCTATAATTTGAATAAGCCATCTCTTACAACAGTCTGTGGTTCAGCACTTTGTAGAATGTTTTTACTACATATCCAACACACTTCACAGGATATTTTTACTATGTATACGATGTATTTGCTTTCACTATTACTTTAAAATGTTTGTTCTTTGTTGTAATATGCCAAAGGAAAGTGAACTCCTATTATCCAATCCTGCTATCAGGCCAGGATCATTAGAAGCTGTAGGGAAAAGCACAAGATTATTCTCCAAGTGTTTTTCTTAAACTTGCTATTTTGATGAGGAAATAATGACTATTGGTAGACTGTAAATAAAGAAGTTAGGAATTTCATGCCCTTCTGCTCCTATGTGCATGAATGGAAAGTGAGCTTATAGTGGGTCCTTCTTCCCCACTGCCATCCTTTCTCACTTACACTTCTTCCTGCTGTTGTTATAAGAGCTTATCCTTCTGCAGATGTTTCGATAATATAATTTTGTCTGTCTGCTTCTCATAGATTCTCTTTAATTTTTTTTTATTTTCCCGTCAGTAGGGTCGTGGTGCGCTAAAACACCCCGTGAGCCCTCTACTGGCCCTTTCTGCTTTTGCCTTAGACTGTGGTAGCGGTTTTTCCTTCCCAGCTGTTCTTGCTTGAGCCTAAGAAGTCAGGTTAGCGTCTGTTAAATTGCTTTAATCTTGCTGACTTTTTAAAAAATTTAGTTAATGTGCGAAGGAGTCCTTGCGTTCACTGCTGTACCCGGGAGTTTGGTACTTTTGGTAGTGAACTCACATCCTCGATAGGCACAGCGCGGACATGAGCGTTTGCTGCGGAGCCCCCGCGGCACCTGGTGCTGGAGTGAGGCCGCTCAGGACACCGTGAGGCTGCACCCAGCCGTGCGTCCCCTGGCAGCCTGGGGCAAGGCAGCTCGCAGAGCTGGCTGGGGTCTGTGTGCGATGCCCCTACACTCCCCAGTTCCCAGGCTGGCTGTGGGTGCCTGGCAATACGGCTGCGCTGCCCAGCGCCACCGGCTGACGCAGAGCTGCTCCAAAACCTGGAGGTGCCGTGAGGAGCGCCCTGAGTGGGACCCCGAGGCAAGAGAGAGCTGCGTTCTGCTTGGAGCGGCTGCTCGGGGTTTGGGTTATAAAAGCTCCGTATGCCTCTTAGAAAAGCATCTGAAAAGGGGCAGATTGGTATCCCTGTTTTTGCACGACACCTGCCTGTGATTTTAACACTTTCTTTCCTGGCACGCTCCAGTCAAGCCTTTACAAAGATTTCCCAGACTTCGTCCTTCCTCACTGGGCAGGTACAGTCAAAACCAGTTCAATGCAGGCTCTGGGATTTTTTCAGCAAACTCACGGAGTATACGTGCTCTAAATGCCTACAATACAGAGGAATCCAGCTACTGCTAATGGGATGCATTTGCAGAGAGGAAGAATTCCTCATTTAAGATGGGTAATAAGCAAACGATATTTACTGATGAACAGCTAGATGCCTACCAGGTAAGATATCTTGGTTTGCCTTAGGGGATGGAAGGGAGTAATCTACATATGTTTATGGTTTTGTTTTTTGTTTGGTTTGGGGAGTGGTTTTTTCTAATGTAATTGAAAGCTTCCTTTGTAACCTGCATGCATATATTCTACTGCTCCTTCCAGGAAGGATATTCTAAGGCTGGGTTGTTGAATATACTCATTTAATTCCCTCTCTGTATGGAGGGAGAAGAGTCACATACTCAATGTCTGAACTAGCAAGCAGAATAAAGATTGTGACTAGCTTGACAAAAGTGTAGCACCTTCTCTCCCTGATGCCTTTGCTGACAATTGAGCAGAAAGGAAAAGAAGAGATCTTGTCTAAATTCACTTCTAAGGATAAGTCACAGAAATGGTCTTAAGGTAATCCCAGAATATGTGTCGTTATGCTTGCATCCACTCCTGGAAAGCAGTTTCTTACCTGAACATAAGAAAGTGTGCATTTATGTCAGGAGTAACTTGGTACTTCTTTATTTACTTAACATTGCATCAACTGCTTCTAAATAGGGTAAAAAAAAAAATTGCCAGGTTTAAGTCATGTTTCAGCATGCTGCAAATCTCACTGAAATGGATTGCAGGAAGTTCTGTGTGCAGTGGGCATCTTGGACAAGTTTCTGAAAATACAATGAAGCAAAGCATTGAGTAGAAGTGTGCCAAAGAAGAAGGCAGCTGACTACTTAAGAGAGGCAGCCAGGCTGGCTGCATTGCTCTGTTCTCCTACATGAAGTGACAAGCATTGAATTAGCAGCCCAGGAAATCAAGATTTAGTTTATCTTGTGATAACCAAGGGACAGACACAGACCCTCAAGGGACTGGATAACTTAATAACATTTTACCCTTGTGATCTTTGATTAAAGCCATTGAAGTAGAAACTATAATTTTAGTTACTAATTTTATTTCAAGTTACTGCTAACATGGACTTGTCACAGATGTAAATATTGAGCCACAGAGTGAGGCCAGGTGTATATGCTAAAATACTTTGAACCATTATCGCATGCTGAAAATAAGGCATAAATTAAATGATTTTATAAATACCTAGCCTTTTTTTTGTCATTGTAGGAAATGTGACAATGGACCTTCTTTAATTTCTACTTTGTCACGCTTCTCACCAGCAGTCTGTAATGTATTAATCTAAGCTAATGGTCTTAGATTTAGCAGTCCAAGATCCAAAAAAGCTTTTTCACATTCCTGCTGGATAGGCAAGAGAGAAATCAAAGATCTGTAAAGCACCAGTGTCTGTCTTCCTACTAACAATAAAAGTGAACACAGAACAGAGCACAACTGCAGCAAAACAAAACAAAATCCAAATGTAATTAATGTTATCTTCTTGACATAAACTGGCAAATGCAAGAGCTGAAATGTCATCCCTAATTCAGTGCTCTTCATGTAGAAATTGCCTCTCTCTAATGGCTTCTGCAGCCCCTGCCTTTCATAATGCTGGGTAATTGATCTCGAAGCCTGGCAGGAGTTGGGCCCAGTGGATTGAGTCACCTTTGGGATTTCTCTGTTACAGGCAGACTTGCAGTTCATTAGTGTAGAGCTAGATAATTTTTGCCTGGTAATAGCACTTGTTATATTTGGTAAGTATCATAAAATAACAGGTTTCAGGACAATAACTGACCTGCCGAATTTGTTAGGAAGGACATTAGCCTCATGCTCTGAAGAATCAGATAAAGACGTAATTTTGATGATGATTTGCCTCTGATCCATTAGTTTTGCATCCCTCTTGAGCCTTTTAAACAAAAAGATCCTGGGCTGACTGCTGGAGCCACCCACACAGAGAGCTCTTGCATTACCACTGCATCCTGGGGGAGAAGGCAGTTTGTATGATACAAGTGGAGCTATTTGATTTGGAGTTTGCCATCTTACCTGCCTGTTTCTGATTCGTGGAATTTCTTCAGAATAAAAAAGAGAAGAATGGGGCAATGTTTCCATAATTTTTTTAATGTAGGTTTTTCATGTCTTGGGCCAGCAGCTGGGTTACCAGGGCCTCTAAACCCTGGGCCAAAGTAAAACACTGTGTACCAGTCCACTTTGCAACAGTCTGTTGTTCACATCTGTACCCCAGTGACCAGGAAGGGTTCTACATATAAATTGCTTTTATAAATGGATTTTTTTTTTCCTAAAACAATTTCTTGTGAATTTACGTGTCTGTTAGTACTGCACTCCTTACAATAGTAGTCCAGGGTACAGCGTTCATAGTATCACCATGCAGAAGCAAAAGAGTCAGTCTTTCTTGTAAAATATATCTTGGGGTTTTTTTTGCTTCCTCCCAATTCCTATTGGAAGACTGTTCAAAACCTCACTCACCTCATGGTTAGACTTATAATTTCTTTATTGAAATATATTTCCAGACATTGTATTATCCAGTTGCAACTTCTACTATTTCTGTCTTTAGCACAAATTGCTTTGAGCTTGTAGCACCTAAATACTGTTTCAGGAGGAAGATTTTTATAATTTTTTAAAAATTCATTATGTTTTACGTGCTTGTTCCATAGAAGACACTATGCGATGGAAAAGTGAGGAGTTTATGGGCTTAAAGAATGGCAAAACCTATGCAGGTGGCTTTGTCTTTAGAGAATGAAGATTAAGCTGCAGAAAAATCACCTGCTTGAAGAACTAGTGTACATAAATCTCAGATCATTAGTATGATATTAATGAAATAAAATAAATATGTTTGATTTATCTAAAACTTTCTGAAAAGCCAGT
The DNA here is from genome assembly GCA_013398055.1 of Ifrita kowaldi. Classification (NCBI taxonomy): domain Eukaryota; kingdom Metazoa; phylum Chordata; class Aves; order Passeriformes; family Cinclosomatidae; genus Ifrita; species Ifrita kowaldi. Next base: position 347,765 of record VZRS01010052.1, on the reverse strand, counting down.
GTATGCACCTTTTTTCCATGTAAATGTCATATTGAAGAGCCACTTTTTAGCAGTACCTTTAAATTTAAATTAAACAGTTGTAAATCTGGTCACCCACAGGATGACCTCTGTGTTTTCAGTGGACAAGTTTTTTAAGTGCCCTTCATTAAGACTGGTGATGGGTTGAAACTGTTTGTAAAAGAAGCCTGTAATAGAACTTGATAATACTAAACCTTTCAGCTTTTCTTTAAAATCAAAGTAGGTAGAGGCAAATTAAAGAAAGGTGATTTGCAGCTTTCCAGTCTAACACCTTGCCATAACAGCTGCTGTTAAGATCATGTCACCTGTTATTATGATAGTGTTCTAGTTGGCAGCTCTTTACATTTTCATAAGATTAGTGAATTATTTTGCAAATTAGGCTTTTGCTAGCACTGGTTTGCTCATAGAGATTCACATCATTTAAAATGCTGCCCTTGTAAGAAAAGGAATTTTACTGGGCATTGATGTTTCTTATGCCCTTAGAGCTCTCGTTGTGGTTTTTGGGGGATTTTGTGGGTGGGGGTTTTGGTTGTTTGTTGAGGGGTTTTTTTTATACAGAAAATGTGAAATCTAACCAAGGTCTGGTGAGGGAAAAGGTGAGTATTGATAGGCAAGAAAGACGGATTTCATTGCAATAAATGAACATTTTAAAATTAAGGTTTTAAAAGTTGCCTACAGATTTTGGTGGTCAAGTCTCATATTGAGAAAAGAAAATGAACTGAAATTTTAGGGGGTCTTGAATGATGCTGTGTACAGATGCTTGAAGCAATGGAAAATACAGGTAAAGCAGTAAAGCAACATCAGAGCCATATATTCACCTCGATGCTCAGCATTTCTAACTGAAAAACAATTGTATTGAGTAGGAAATGCAGAGAAACTGTGCTTAGGCTATGGACAAACTCCTGCACTGTTCAGTCAATCTCATTCCCTTTTCTGGGATTACTTGAATAAGGGACCTGAATTTGATAGGAATTCAGTGGTTCTTTTTTGTTTGTTTGGGGTTTTTTTTCCCTTACAGAACCTGGAGATTGTAGGGCATATTACTGGTTTTATTGCAAGCCATTTGTATTTGTTCATTAGTGGTATTATTTACTCTGCATTATTTAATGCAGTCTCAAAACAAACTGATGTTTACCCTGGCAGTCTTATAGGTAATATTGCAATACAATATAGTACTATGAAATAATGACTTGCTTCTTTTACACAAGAATTTCTCCATTACATAGCTCACTATTTCCTTTTATCAAAATTGAAGTCAAAGTGCAATTCAACTATATTTCATGAGAATTATGCAAAACCAGATGAAACAAGCTATATTATGATCTGTCAAGAAACACCTTTTGTAAAGTAAAACTAGTTCATCAAGCTCTCTTTTAAAAAGCCATGCTTGACTTCATCCATGGTCTTGGAAAATTAACCCTTTGCAAGAATACAAAAAGTGCATTCACAGGTTCCCCAGGATCTTCTGTAAAAAGTATTTTCCGCTTGATAGAGTATTGCTGTTATTATGCAAGTAAAAGTAGCACAGTAATGGAGCAAGTTTTTTGTGAAAATATCCTTTGGTCAGGTTCTGGTTTCATGTTACCATTTGATGGATATATAGATTGAGAAAAATTACTTTAGTTGGCAGTTTGCTTCTTCTCAGTCCTTGCTGAAGTCTGACTTGTTCTTATTACCCTGTTGAAGTATGAATATATAAACTGCTTCTTATAGCTGCAGATTTTTTCCTTCTGAAACTCAGTGGGTGTTTTGGTTGGCTGGGGGTAATTGTAAAGTATATATGATGACAAGTAAAGATGAGCTGCATGGTAAATTTTTCGTTGGTGTTCTGGTGCAAACAGCATTTTTAACTCATTAACTCTGTTAACTCTTTATACACTCACAGTGATGAAAATACATAAATATCTTGCTGACTCAGTCTTGCACAACTCTATGCCAGTCTTAGTTGTATGAAATGTAGAACAAAAGTATTGCATTTGTAAAACATTACCAGAATAGAGTTAATAATAGATCTTACATGCAAGTTAATTTGCTTCTGTCTGGTACCAGATTCTTGGTTGCTTCACAGGATGATGTTTTAATGGTGTTTTGATTAAATGCTCTTGCATGCATTTTGTACTTTGGCACAGTACAAAACATCATCTGTGATTTTTAAAATGGAACCTCAGAAGTAATTTGCTTGAAATATTACCTTTTAAAGTGCTACAGTGTCCAGTGATTAACATTTTTAAGAGCTGCTCTCTCAAATAGCTATAAGGTTTACAGTGTCTGCATTATCTGTAGTTTGCTGGCTTTTGTTTGAGACTTTTTTTTTTAATTTGCAGTGATTGTGTAAGACTGATTTATATTATTTTCTTATTTATAAAACTTTCCAATGAAGCTGTTGCAGGATCAGAATAAACCTGACCTTAGGAAACTATACATATATAAAGCAGAATATATATGTATTGCCTTAGAAGAGAAATATGCATTTAATGGCTTTAAGAAATACTGTTTCACAGCATATTTGAGTATTTCTATTCTTTCATTCTGTTGTTCATTTCTCCAGTTTTTGTTCTGTAGTGAAGGGTTTTGTATACCTCCATGAAATTAGCTTTATTTCAGAGCTTTGCACAATACTTGTTTCTGGAAGTGGTGATTGGTCACCTCCCGTTCACTGGGCTCTGCTGCCATTCATAAGCTGTGTGCTGCCCTCGGGAGCTGGCAATCCATCCCCCGGAACAGCTGACGTGTGGGCTGGCGGTGGAGCCACACCTCCCGGTGTGCTGGGGTTGGGCACTACAGACAGTTAAGCAGCAGCATTGTCAGCGCAGTCCTCTATCCCTCCCTGTTTTTGTTCAAATCTCTATAGAGCTCGATATGAAGCAGGACCAACCTAGGAGTTTGCAGTAAAGTCCTACAGACGAGTGGAGAAGGTGATGGACCACCATATTTCAGTCTGTTCTGTCCTAAATCTGCATTCATCTGACATAGCAAATAAAAGAATAAAATTAACAGCATGTGCATGCTGCTCTTCTATAAAAATGAGTTTTAAGAGCAGAGATTGTTAAATGTGCTTTACAAGCTATGCTGAGTGACTTGCAGAAAGTCCCAATACCAGCCATGAGCCAAGTTACCCATGGAACCTAAATACACCAGCTGTCTGTCTCTTCTCTCTGCCAAGTACTTTAAGAAGCCGTTAAGCCATCTAAATGCTAAATTTGAGAATCAGGTCCGATTATGCAAGGTCATGATCTCATGGAAATCAATGGGAAATTTAGTTTCTGTTTGCTTGATTTTATTCACTTTGCTATAAGATGTTAAGTAGATAATTGCAGATTTATTTCAGTATCTTACCTCCAAACAACCATCAGTGATCCCGTGTGTGACTTCTAATGAACTTGATTATTAAGGGCACAAGGATAGACTGAATGGGACAGTTGATCTTGGAAAAGGGGCAGGTATTGTTCTCAGGGGCTGGAATAGGTGACCTGTCAAGGCAGAGCCTCTGTTCTAAACAGGCTAAAACCCCCAAGGCCCTGCTGTTAGCAGAAGCCTTTCAGGCCAGTGTATAGCTCTAGAAATAAAGGCAATGATTCCCAGGATCAATTCTTGCCAGAACCGTTGAACAAATAAGAATTATGAAAACTCTGGTAATGTTTATTTGTTCAGTATTTAGTTTGTTCTTTTCTAGCAGGACTCCCAGTTGCTTTAGTGTCCAAACAGAACAGACAGGTTGCTTCTTGTGTTCATAGCAAACTCAAATACAATCCACAAAATAACAAATGTGTTCCATGATACCTTTGGCTTGCAGGAAAATCAAAGTTGTGTGCATAAATGACAAATGTTTTCCAGAGTCCGCTTCACCTTTCCTTATGAGAGGGTGAATTTAACATGTTAATTTACTATTTATTGTCCTTCATTGTGTATTTTCTGTATGAATGAAGTAGCCAGAATAAAATAGGATGATTCACCTCCGTGTTTCTTTGGTCAAAAGTCTTTAATTAAATTGGAATTAAATTGCTGAAGTTCCAGCAACTATAAAATGTAATTATGTTATTCAGACCTTTTTTCCATCATTATTTTAATCCAAGTGAGGGCTGTGCTTTCAAAAAAAAGTCAGTTCTGCACCCTTTTCCTGCCATCAATAAATACTTGATTCACCTTCATCTCTTGTACCAGCATTGCCAAAGCTATATTCTAAGTCACTAAAAGGAAATGATCCAAGATGGAAAGGCAGATATTATTTCATTTACAAACACATTAGTTCCTTCCTTCAGAGTTCTCTGATGCAGTTATTCTGCTCATCAAGGTGAAGTCTGCATAAAGGAAAAGGCAGAAATAAGAAGATGGGAGAAGCAAGAGGGATGGCTGGACTTCCCTGACAGAGGTCATGTCGGAGCTGTGGCTTTTGCATTTGCCGTTTGACACCAGACAGGCTTTTTAATGGTAAATTCTTTCATAAGTGGTATCATCTGGCTGGATCAGAAGTAGAGGTCAGGTCACAATGAATTTGTGGTGCTTTGACCCTGAGTAGCTTTAAGATCTCTCTTAAGAGTGAGACCACTCTTAAATTTTTTTTGACACCCCTCATCCCTGACAATTCCATGCAATTGGCAGGTGTAATTGGAATAGTGCTGTCAGTAATGGTGGTCAGGCAGATAGATGCAACTACTTCTGCTATAGAGGTTTTCAATAGTGTTGGGGCTTAGATTATATTAGTAAAAATTCTGTTGATTAAAAAACAGGCAGGCAGCAGTGTTGTCAATGTCATGAAGCAACTCAGAATAAAATATAAAAAAATGTGTGGACTGTCAGCAAAAATGGTTAATTATCTGACCTCCTAATTTGTGTTCCAATAGCGTTTTTGCAGGACTTCTGCAAGGTAAAGGGTAACTTTTCTTTTTAATTTCTGTCTCCATTTGTATATCGCTTCCCTGTCACCTTTCTAGTTAAGTGACTGCTGTTTTCCCCAGCCTGTATAGTGACACATGGCTGCTGCTGAGGGCATTACAATTATTTGTGAGATTACACCTGCCCTTTCTTAGTAAATGAAGCATTCTTAAGTGACAGTTTGACTGTGTTGATTGTGTGGAATTAAGGAAGACTTGAGCACCTGGCTCCAATGTCACTTTGTGCAGTTCCAGACAATGTGACATCAGTGTCAGCAGCTCTGAAGGTGCTTCCTCCTGGGCCCTGTAACTGCACAATCCACTGAAGGAAGAGCTGCTGCTCCTGCCACTTTGTATGGAGGAGAGCAAGCCAGCTCAATAATTGATACCCTGCGGGACCGATCGCGTTCCTGGACACCCGAGACAGGCTGTTTGCTTCAGCCAGCTGGGATCCTTTGCTTCTCCCCTCCTTGGAGGGAGAAGGCATTTAGCCTGAATGATTCTCAGCTTGGGAAAGAAATACTTTTTCACTGGTTGACTGAAGAGTAGGACTGGGAGAGTCAAAGTAGTTGTTTGTACCCTTTAAGTATGACTTACCAAGTCTGATACTGTCATCTTGTCACAAGCTGATTTTCAAAGATGATCTATTCTAAACGTCTTTACATTAAAGGGAGAAAACTGCAAAGAGCTGAATTGTTAGGCCAATGCCTTGCCACATCACATGGGCCTGTGAGAGAGGTGGATAATCAGGAAGAATTTTCTGTGTTGGTGGTTGTTCCCTATATATACACCCTCATGAGCTGGCTCTAAGATCAAGTTCCATATTCTCTGAATTGGTGAATATGTTCTCAACTGATTATCAAATATTTCATTACTACTAGTGTTCTTAGTCTTGGATGAAGGGCAGAATTTCCATTAAGTACATACTAGGTAAGATAGTGGAGGTTAGGGGATTATTTTTGAATGGAATAGGACTGATTATTATGTTTCTTCAAAGCACCTGAAATTACTACTTTTTTTGTGACTGATGTAGAAATGCATGAAATGCAAACTCTTCCACTGCTCATATTCTGGTTCTTTGGTGAAGTGTTCGAATTCTAGTATGACACAGCTGTTCATGAAGTGAATTAAACCAGGGTACATTCAGTCACATGAAGGAGCCATTTAGAATGCGAGTGCTTGTATGCTCTTCTCTCATGTTCAGCAAGCTCTACTTTGCATTTTAGTAAGTTATTTCTAACTCTGTGACAGCACAGAGAGAGCTGTATAGTTTTCTGCTGTTCAGAGCAGGGGGTGTCCATTTATCCCTGCTCCTAAAATAGAGGAGTTTGCAGCCTTCACCAAAGTGACCATAGTGCAAACTGATTGTTAGCAAAAAGAGTTAATAACTAATAAATAACCACATAATTTTATTATTAAACCAGTTGTCTCCAGTAGGGGGATACTTCAAGTTAGAAGTCAGTTTTTGCCATATATTTGTTGTTTATAGTTTTCCATATTCATTTATTGAATACTTTTGGCATATACCTTATTTTTTGGATTTAATTTTGTTTCTGGTCTGGTCATTCCACATTGGAGAAGTATCTCAGAAACCTGGTTTTATTTTCCTCCCGAACTATCACATTACCAATACCTTTTTTTTCACTGGCAGGTCTGTCCTTGGAATATTTCTGTTATTTTATAGTGTATATTGCTTTCTGAGTGAAAAGTAGATGGCACCCAAACGGCATCTTTAATGTTTCTCTGTCAGATCTGAGTTTCCTTCCAAAAGCTTGTGAATAGTTCTTTGCAGTTGTTTTCAATATTTCTGTAGTACCTTGACACATTTTTTTTCTTTGACAGGATTGCACATTCTTCACCCGGAAGGAAATCCTTCGGTAAGTAAATTGTTTTAAATTTCTCCTTTGTGATCCGTGTGGAAGAGGCTAACTCTTTTTATCTGACTTGTGAGGAAACCAGATAAAGCCAGTTATTCTGCAGGAATGAATGAAAGTAGGATTGGACTTAAGATACACTTACAATGTGTAATTGTCATAAGGAGATTGATGGTGGTGATTAGCTTAAGGTGAATATCATAGACTTTTTTAGGGTTGAGCCAGTGACTTGTATGAAAGGGATTTGCTGCTTTTCTGCTCAGTGATACCAGTGAGGGCACGTCCTGCAGTCAGTGTAGAATCCAGAGGTGTTTCTACATGTCTGAGGTGAAGTTTTACTCAGCAGAAATAAAATGGGTTATGAACCCCTGGTTAATGAGCACTTACTGATTTAGCATCTCCCTGTCTCATTGAAGGTGCAGCCAGGTACTGCTGGGCACTTATTTATGCACTGCAGGATGCTCACAGAGGTGGGATGGAGGAAATGCAGGTCCAGTCCTTTTTTAGGCTGAACTGAATTTCTTGTGCAGCTGCTGAGTTCAGTGAGATGATCCAGCAAGGAGCAACCTTACAAGAAGAAAAAAAAAGAAAGCCCTGTCTGGCTCACCATCCATTTGCATGACTGTTAATGACTGTTGGCAAGGAAGAGGTACTGTTGTGTAGATGGGGATGAAGGGATTAATATGGCAGCTTCAATTTAAATTGCTATAAACTGATGTAAACCAGCATGAGATTGCAATTAGGTGAAATGTGCTAAGTGTTTTTATCTGTCCCTACAGGGAAAGTAGCCCATCAAAACCCCAACAACAGTAAATCTATTTTCTGCTGGTTTAATAAGCTGAATCAGCTCTCTGAGGAATCAGACGAGTCCCAAAGCTGGTATAAGAGCCAGAGCAAGCAAATGCAACTGAAAATGAGGAAAGGAGAGGAGAGCAAGACTTAGCATTTCCCTACCAGTGAGGTCTTAGGTTGTCTTACACACTGGGCAAGGCTTTGGTGTCAGCATCAGCTGAAGTCAACATAAATGCAGGCTGTGGTCAGAGGGGTTGAGGACACATTCTTTTGATTAGTAATCTGAGTGTGGATAATTTGCAAATTATTAGAAAATAATTTAACTTATTAATTTAAAGTGAAGAAAAAATTAACACAAAATGCTGAAAATGGGATCTAGGAAAAAATATAAAGACTGCAGCAGAGGCAAGAGTGCCTGGTGAAAGAGAAAAATGGAAACCATAGCTTACTATTGGTGTTTGATAGCTGTTTATCACCAGAAAACCTAAATACACTCCTAAGTCTTTATTAAAGATGGTTAATTTTGGGAAGTGCCGATCACAGCTACAAGCATTCAGTCACGGGCCCAGGGCAAGAACATATTCAAGAATGTTGGGTATTGCAGACACATTTATGTTATCACCGACTCAAAACATTATCTACAATACTCATAGGGCAGCTGACAAATTTTTAGAGCTGTTACTGATTGCTTTGGTGGTTAGGCCTTTGAAAACATGCTCTGGTTTTCTTAAGGAGAATGTGGAAATAAGACCAGTATGTGCAGCTTCAGGACAAAACTTTTCTGCATGGAAAGATGCCAGAACACACTGGTAGACAATCAGGCTGTAAGTGCCTGGAACTTAATACATGCTCAGAGGCAGCCACTGTGGATTTGTTAAAAGCCAATCTTCCTGTGAGTGTCTGCTTCTGTAAATCAGAGAAAAGAAGCAGCTGCAACATATCTTTATTTTGGTAAAGGCTTTTACATATTCCAGTTTGTGTTAGTCCTTTTCTACTTGTGTAAGTGCACTGACCTCTTGGTCAAGGTACTCCTGAACATAGAAGATTGGTGAGAATGGTAAGAAACATTGAGGTGAAGAGAGTTGCAGATGCTATGAAGATTAGCTTTTTCAACAGTACTCAGTACGTTAGAGAAATTACTAGAGTCAAAGTGAACAAAAGGAAATTCACACACTCAAGTCCTGAGAACTGAGGAAAAATTTGCGAGTGCAGAATGCAATGTATCAAAAAAAATGGGCTGGGGGGTTAGTGATCTAAGCAAAGTGAGCATAATTTTAACAACACCACCCCCACAATGCTCTTGCAAAAAAGGGAAATGAATTTCTACGATGCATTAGCCTCAGCAGTGTTTATAAAATGGGAGAATTCCAGTCAGCAGTACTGGGACCTCAGTAGGAATAGACTGTCCAGTTTTGGGCATCACCATTCAAAAAAGATTTGTTATCCTGGAAAACATCCTGTAGAGAGAAACAGGAATAAAAAGAAAAAAATGACATGAAGAAAAGTTGGAAAACCACTTTAGTCATAGCAATGAATCTGTTTGTGTAACGTGCTGCTCTTGTGATTGCAAATGAGAACAAATGGTTGAGTTGTCTCTTATAAGGCATTATTTCTCTTACTTGGTTTTACAGATCTGATTTTCTGGCAGACAAGATTTTACTCCAGCAATAATGCTTATCTGCTTGCCAGCCCATCTGTTTCTGCTTCTCTTTGTAGACTGGTACAGTTTGGCACCCAAACAAGCACTCAAATGCAGGTGTTCCTGGATGTCTGTCCTAGTCAAAAAGCACAAAACTTGTAAATTCAAGTTGTGTTGCTTGAGACTGACTTAACCTAGTTAGACAACTGCCCGGGGAGTATGGCACTAAATGACCAAGCTGGGCACTGGCTGGGATGTCAGCAAACCCTTGAACCTTTTCATAGAAGAAAACTAATTCTTCTATTGCCGTCTCTTCTCTGCCTGTTTCTTGGCTTGTTCTTGATGGGTGAAAGGTGCGATGGGAGGAGCCCTTGTAGCTAATCCACCCGAATGCTGGATTTTAAATCTGAAATCTGCCAGAGAATTAAGCAGTGGTTTCCTTCAAGTGTCTGCAAAGCTTCCTTATAAGGGCGCAAATGCAGCAAACTGCTTGGCATGCAGCTCCCTGTGGAGCAAGTTGCTACACAAATGGAAGGAGGAGTTAGAACACAGCTCCTGCTTTTCTTTTAAAGAGTTTGAGGTTTTGTACGCAGAAAGGGGGAATTGCCCTATTGTCAGCTTTGGGAGGAAAAAACATCAGCCAAAAGAATGAAGTTGAGGGGAACTCTATACCCTTGGGAATCTTCCTGAGTTTTAGGCAAGAAACTACAAACACGAAGAACATATATCCTGAAGCAACTATTGATCTTCTTGTTAATTATGTTACTATTCTTGTTGTTTAAAAATGTTTCTGTATCCTCTGTGAGTGAAAAAAAAAAGGCTTAGAGGCAGTTCCTGCATTTCTGTATGATAAACTTTTCCTATGTTGTATTTTAGTCAGATTGTACCTGTTTTGCTAAGGCTTGTGAGAGGACAGGATCCCTGTCAGTGTTGATCTGTATGGAATCTGGAGTGCTGGTGTACTGTGTCCAGTTCTGGGCTCCCCAGTACAGGAGAAATAAGGAACTGCTCCAGGGTCTGGCAAAGGGCCATTGAGATGGATAAAGGACTGAGGACTCTCTCATATGAGGAAAGGCTGAGGGAGCTGAGATCAGGAGGGTGCAAAGGAGACAGATGCCTGTGCCAGGAAAAGGGGCGGTGGGTACAGACAGAAACACAGGAGGTTCTGGCTGAATGTAAGGAAGCACTGTGAGGGTGACTGAGCACTGAACAGGCTGCCCAGAGAGGTTGTGGAATCTCCAGCCTTGGAGATACTCAAAAGCCATCTGGATGTGGCAGCCTGCTCCAGGTGCCCTTGCTCCAGGTTGGACCAGATCATCTCCAGGAGTTCCTCACAACCTGTCATTCTGTGATTCTTTGAATCACCAGCAGAAAAGAGGCCTGTGAGCAGGGCTTTGAGTGCTGCTTCAAGGAAGGGAAAACACTATAAAGTGTTTTTATCTATACTTACTGTGCATCGCGTAGTTCTGGGAACAGTTGAGTACATGTATTGAAAGTCAGAGCTTTCCTAACTATGACTAGACTTAGAATAAATGTATTATAAATTGTCTGTCAAAAACATTTCTTGTAATTTCTTTTTAATTTTACTGCAGACGATTTGGGAGGATATTTATCTAGTATTCTTTTGAATTAATTTGTGCTGCTTCATTTTGAATTGCAAAGATGAATAAATACTTTACATGCTAACTAAAAACTAGCAGAAGACTCATCTATCCACTTTTTCTCATCTTATTATGCTGCCTTTTTATAAACCTGATTTCTGTGTCCAGTTATTGTATTTTATTGATGCAATGAAAATAACTTAACTGGAAAGCATAGAAGGGACAAGGCATATCAGTAACAGAATTCCTTCGACTTTCAACTCTTCCTGCTTATGTTTCTCATTGTTCTCTGTTCTTTATCTGTTTGTTGAACTGTGGCGATTTATTGAGTTGTGGTTTCAGTTTCTGTCTGAATTTCCTTGTATCATGTTTCCTGTCATTTTGCTTCACATGGTAGACCCCCTTCTCTAATAGACTGTCCTAACCTCTTGCAATCCTTGGAAGCAATAATTCACTGAGGAATTGGTGCAGCACAGAGATTTATGCCTCAGTTACCATGTGCAACATTTAACATTTATTCTTGCAAAAACAGTTTGTGCAAGTATGGCATAAATCTGAGACCCTGAAAGTACTTTCTTTATCAGTTGCTGACAGCCCCAAAGGCCCTTCCTTCCTCAGTTTTTCAGGCCCAGATTAAAGAACCTCCTTCTCTTTGAGCTATAGCAGCTTTTTCTCCCTGTGTGGCAGACTTGTAGATTTTGGTCTGTCTGGCCCTGTTCCCCAGCTGTCCATTAAAGCACTGTAGGATAAGAGAGCATGTGCAGTTCACTGATTTGCATCGGTACAGTGCTACAGCCTCTGTAGCAAGGAGTGTAAGTCAGTTCCCATTTATCCGTTCTGTCCTGCATTCCATGCAATCCCATCTTCAATGCTGTTGCTTCTTTTACTTCCAGCCATCTCAGTCTCCAGGTGGTTGGAAGGGCTGATTTTTGAGACCTGCTTCTTTTCAGGGCTTTGGGTTGACTTGTCAGTTTTCCTGCTGGTCTCTGGAGTGGTGAATTCTTCTCTGTATATTATAGAAAGTCCTTCTCCAGCTGTTCTGTTCAGCTGTGGCATCTGGACAGGAGCCTATAGCTCTGATTGTGGTGAATAACCAAAAGTGCAGCTGAACAGCAGCTGAGCACTTCTGGTCCTGCTGCTGGCACAGGTTATTCCATCCTGTATGTGGTCAGGTAATGCCACAGCTGCTGTGAACCCCTGGTGGGAATGTCCATCAGCACTCACTGTCTGGTTTCTTTGCTCTAGTTAAGCCATTTGCTGTTTCTTTCCTGAGCATGCAGAACAATTCAGAGTGATCTAGAATTTACTCTTTGAGATGGTCTTGATTGTAACCATGTCTTTGAATGCACCCCTTTTATTTAGGGATAAATAGGATATATATTGCTGAACAAAAATGTTTTCCCCTTGCAGCATAAATCAAGTGGCTGTTGCTGGGGGACCAGAACTGGGGAGATGTTTATTCGTTTCTAAAGGCCACTTTAAAGCCTTTACTTATTTCTAATCAATGAGCCATTGCAAGCTTTTATCTTTTTTTTCAGCACTCCCATGCAGTGTGCCTGTTAAAAAGGCAGCCCAGCCAGCTGTAATGTGTTGTCACTACATTTAGTGGTGGAGATGAATGTACACCAAGCCAAGGAAGAGCAGTTTTGTTTTAACACACTCACTGGTGACCTTGGGTGCAGTCTGACTTCTTCCCAAAGCTCAATAGTGAACTTAAATGGTTGCTGAAGGTTATAAGCTTAGAAATATCTTTTTTCAGATCTATTCAGGTAGAGCTGGAGGTTCTGTTGTAAGTTTGGAGACATCCCAAACTGTGTCCAGCAAATACAGAGAGTGTCACCCTTGCTGACTCCAGGATGCTTCACCCTTGAGAAGTGAGAACAGACTCTGACCCACCTTTTTTGCCATGTAAAAAGTGGTAGAATGAAAGTTAGCATCGATCAAAAGTAGGCTGTGGGGAGAAAACTCTTTTGAGGATTTTTTTTTGAACACAGCTTTTTTTGTTTTCACTGGTTGATGGGCAGCTGAGTTGATTTTAAAACTACTGCTATCTACAGGGGTAAGTATTGTTCTTGCATTTACGATATTGATTAAGTTAATAGAAAAATTAAAACCCCATTTTCTTCCACTGCTGTTGAAACTGCTTCAGTAAGCTCAAGGAGCTGACTCTGAAAACTTCTATATTTTCAAACACATCAGATCCCTGAACTTCACTGCACATTCTTAAGTGTTAGTGCTTATACAAAGGACATGAGTGGCTGGTGGGTTTCAAATTTCTGCAAGGGCAGATCAGCAGTCTGGGTTTAGACTGGATTAAAGTGATACAGAATCACAGTCTTAATCCTTGAATGTTGTACATGAAGCACAAACATATCCCAGTACCTGTGGGGACAGAGCATCATCAGTAAATGAAATTTGCCGTTGAATTTAACACCACATTCCCTCCCACTCTCATTTGTGGCAGGGAAGATGCTGCCAATTTTTCCTTTCCTACATCCATGCAAAATAAATAAGGAATCCTGCTGACGAAGAGAGCACATCCAGAAATGGGAAAATGCTTCTGTGTGCATCCAGAAGAATCTTTTAAAGGAAATACAGCTGCAGGATCTGTAGTAGTTACTGCTGCAAAGACAGTAAGGCTGGTCTTGGGCTTCTGAATATACATGATGGTCTCTGTATGATAATGGCAGATTTTCCAAATCTGCGTGTGTTCAGGCAGCATGGCAAAACCTTACATTGCCTCCATGACAAGAAATAAATGTTTCTGTGTCTAGAACAGATAGAGAAAGCAGCTTTAGGTTGTCTTCGGATATCCTCCTTGTGAAGGGCATGCTGAGTAAAACGACAACAAACCTTTCCTCTAGGTCACAACTGCTCTGNCCTTCGAGGAAAATTTCCCTTTTTCCCAAACCTGATGGGGGGAAGGGTGGTTGTAACCTGGTTTTCTCTCAGAGAATATATTGCTAGATTTTAGCCAAACCAGCACAAAACATATGTTCAGGTCACCTGAAGAGCCTTCTGCTTCTACGAAAACAGGAGAAATATCAGAGCCTTTACCAGAGCTTTGTTTCTTCTCTATTTGCAGTTAGTAATTAATGTTATTGAGAGATGTGAGAGAACAGTCAGTAATGAGAGCAGCATTTGGGAAGTTGTCCTGACTCACAGGATTTGTCATAGTGCACAACACTACAAGGTGTAGTGAGGTATTGCATACAGGCAGGAGGATTATGGGTGTAAATAACCCCAATGTCTACTGAGCTTTACATTGTATTAGAGTAATTCATCTGACATGCATTGTTTCCTTGCCAAAACGTAACATAAGTTATGCAACCAAACGGGAGTGTTGGTGGAATTCCTGCAAAAAGGACTGTGTTCCTTGTGACAGGTGGTTTTCTTGGCATCATGTTAAGAGGCTGAAGCAGGTCTGTTATTTTTTCTACAAAGTCCAGCATTTGATACTGGCAATCCAGTTTATTATAAAACAATATATTGTGTCCCTGAAGAACCTTCCAGCGTAAAGATATTCCAGTGGGAAAAGATGTTACTGTCTTTTGTGGTTGTTCGGTTGGTTGGAGTTTTTTGGTTTTTATTTCAAAGGATGATGGAGCAAGTGCAACATACTATATGTTGGGTATAGGGAAATCTTAGGACCCTTTTCACTGTCATAAATGCTAATCATGCCATGTGATAAGGCTATTACAAATAGAGTTGCTGGATCCTTGCAGATAAAAGCATGTGAATGATGTATTTTATTGCTGTAGTTTAGTTTGCAAGAGTTAGATCAGAGCCACTTCCTACAGACTCATTTGGATGCTTTAGTGTGAAATCCACTCAGGTGGAAAGGTCTTACATCTACAGATCTTTGACTGATTTGGTGGATTAATGGCAGAATTAGCTGGGAGGAAAACAGGATATGAGAGCTGCCCTCAAATCTGCAGTTAATTACCTGCACATTTCTGTGTCCAGTGCCTGCCTTCCAGACAACTCTAGCAGAGTCTAGTCTAGAGTTGGGAACTGTATCCTTCTTTCAGCTGCTGAAGGGTATGGCTGAACTTCACTATAAATAGATTGACAAGATAGTGAATTCTCACAGCAGGAAGTGACAGGTTTACTTTGTGTTGATATTGCATGTTATAAAGAGACAAATCTAATATTTGATAAAGTACAGAAGCAAATCTTGGCAGTTAAAATAAGCAGGGATTGTCAGCTCCTGCATTTCAAAGTGTTGTCCGCAATGGTCAAGTTTTGCCAATAATGAGTGCTTAATTTAGTTGAAGACTAGAACACCATTTCAGTACTCTAGATTTTAAAAAAGAAGGTAGCCCTTACATGGATATTTGACATGAAAGGTTTGCTTTCTTTTAAATGCTTTAAAGCTGCTTTTTCTGTTGTATTTAGAAGCATCTTTGTAGCTGGTATTTACAATGGAGAAATCAGTTGCTAGCAAGGGAAATGGCTATTGCATCTTGAATTACACAGTGTTTATGGAATATCAGGGTGAGCTGTGGTGAGCAGCTGAAATGTGCTTAGATCAGTGGATATCCAATTTCCGGTATGGCACAAAATATTGCTGTGCAGGGGGAAGACATCAGTTTCCTACAATGCAGAAAAAATGTGTTTCTGTGTTTCATTTCATGTGTTCTTTGTGGCACATCACAATCATGAGAAAACAGATGCCTGTAGATTATTTTCTCATAGTTTTTGAGTTTATTTACACACAGGAATCTGAAGTAGTTCAGTTGGGTGTGGGACTGGCTGTGGGGCTGCTGCAGCTAAAGCTGGAAAGATGAAGGGGTTGCTGAGGCATTGCTTTCTGTATTACTGCTTTGTTTATGTTCTGCTGTCAAAACATGGTAATCTCTATATCTAATCGTTAGTATGCCTAGTGAGCAGACAGGATTTTTTGTTAAAAGGAAAAGAAGTCACAAAATACGGCTTTTTAATATATGTAAGTAGTACATATGACCTACTGAGAGATCAGAATACACTTTGTTAATACATAGGACACGACAAAGGAACCACTTTCTGCCCTAAGCAGGTTATGATTTAGCTATAAGACTAAGCTTCCACATATGATAAGAATTGCATTTTATAGTACATGCCTTCGTTCTGGCCTTCTGTGCACATGCCTAGGCAGTGCCTAAATGTCACATACACATAGTGTGAGACATTGCTCAGTTATACACCTCAGCGAACACAGGGCTGTTGGTAGCAGTTATGCTGGATATTGCATCAAAGCCCTCTTCTTTTCAAAAATATGGGAATTTGGTGGCCTCAGACTTGTGCACTAAAAACAAGACAAATTTGTATCTGATTACTGTCTGCATGGAATTAGTTATTTAAAATTGGTTATTGGCTGTTTGTTTCTGCTTGTTTACAGGTTGCACGGCCGATACCATGAAATGGCACCAAACGTTGTGCCCATGGACTATACAAGGGACCCAGATGTTAAACTACCTATGCAGCTTATAATAAACATGCCTGAGCTAAAGGTATCACTTCTGACTGCTTACAAACTGCTTATTAACTTCTGTAGCTCGTCTGCCAGACTTTTTGCCAAGATTGATATCCAGAAGTGCTGTGACATGCTGAGGTCTTCCCCTTCCTGCTACTGTTCAAGGGCAAAACCAGACCCAGAAACTGGAAAATATTTAGGTGAATTTTCTTGCAGAAATAGTTGGGGTAGATGTTAAAGAAAATGAATGGGAAACAGAACTAAATTTAGCTATCGTTGCCCTTTGTGTACATGCCCCATAGAAGCCACGTCCCCCCCAGGGATCTCCGTGTGAAGAACTGGTTAGAAATCTGAAGTTCTTATCTCAGTGTTCATAGGAAATTTGCTAGCACCATGCAGAATATTGCTAATAAAAAGTAAAGGTTTTCCCCTTTTTTTCTCAGCTACCTGAGCACAATAAATATTATTTTTCTTAATTATCAGGAGTTTTCATTTTCATGGAGACATTACATGATAGGAAGTGGAAAAACAGTCCATGTAACTGCAAATGAGAGAAGCAGTAGGTATAAAGCAATCACTGCAAAACAACTTGAGGCACTATTTTTTTTTATTCTCAGTTCAACAATTTAATATGGTTTTAACAGGACAATGTGGACTTTTAGCATTTATTTTTTAAACAGTTCATTGAATTATGTTGTGTTTTGTCACAGTCTATTTTTTATGTATGCTAATCAATTGATGTCTATAAATTACTATAATGTGGAAACAACTATGTGTTCCATCTGACAGCTGCGGGAAGCATTATTAAGCTTTTTAAGAACAATGCTATAAAAACCTTGCAATTGATACAAGGTCACGTAATTTTAATGATCTAGAAATTCTTCTGTAGTGTTGTATTTTTTTTAAAATATCTGATATTTTACAAGCAGAAGCAGTGCTTCGGAAATTCAGCTGGGGAGGACGCTAAGTCAACATGAAATGAAAAACATTTGAATTAGATTTCAAGTTGAAGTTCACAGAACCCCTTGTTCATTTAATACCACACTTGTTGTATGTTTGATTCTGGGACCATGTAATTTATTGAACAAGAAGCACATTTTGTTAATTTATGTTTGTTAAAAAGTGTTTGACCAGCATTTCATATAAATGGAAACATTAAACACATACAAGCATTTAATTCAATAGAAAACCTTGGAAAAATTTTTATCCTTCAGTTATTCTTCAGACTCTGATTTAGCAGATGCCTGAGGACAGCTTATGTTTCTGAAGAAGCTGAGAAATAATTTAGAATTCTTTTTCACAGTAAGCATGGGCTTCTTCAGGAAAATATGTTTATGCTTTTTCTAATGGCATCAGTATTCCTTAGGGTTTATGTTATCATCTCTGGGATCTTGATAGCACAATATGAAATCCTTTGGCACAGTTCTTTGACTCCTCAGAGTTTAACTGCCAGATGGCGGAGATTTGCTTTGTGACAAATCAAGGCTAAGCTTAGAAAAGAAAGTGAGAAATTATGATCACACAGAGTCTTTCTGGCTTCAGTGATACAGGACTGAACACTTAAGGAACAGTTCATTGTGTAAGAACTTTAGAGATGGAAGGTCTGGTACTTAAGCTGATGTACAAACCAGAAATTTTATACAGGATCATATTTAGATTGAGATACAGCAGCTTATCTTGCTAGTTTAGCAAACTTAGGTGGTAATGATAGATTTCCGAAGAGACTTCCCTATGTGAAGTGGATCATAATCTATCTTCTTGCACCACGAGTCTATGAGGCTTTCTGACCCTGCTTTAGAAGATGTCTCCTGGGTAATGGAACTTGATTTTATGAAAATAACAGGGCAAATTTAGTGCTGAATTTTATACAAATCCTCTCTTGGGTCTCATAAGTCTGTGGAAGAAGCTTAGAAATATTGGTGTCAAACCACTCATTTTATTTCAGGAATTCTAGGAGCTCACAGACAAAAGGGCTTTCAATAGCTACTGAGCTTGTTTTCAGTAAAATCACAGTAAGAGAAAACTAGGTCTTACTCCATAACTCTTTCAAAGCATTGACACTAAAAGATTTTAAAATCCTGGGATCTTTGTTATAAACTGGGGTCCATCTCGGTCATGAAGCGTCTTGTGTGCACCTGTGCAGATGGGGGTGAGGGGGAGAGCAAGTCTTTCCTCAAGAGTTTATTTTTTTTTATATGAGCTATGTACTAACTCCAGCTGATATACTAAGAAAAAAAAAAAATCTTTAACCTTTGCAACTTGACCAGACTGCCTAAAAAATCATTATGGTGTTTTGTTTCTTCAGTAAATTTTCATCAAGGTGAAGACAAAGCCAACATTTACATCTTAAAATAGAAATAAATGACCTAAATGCCTATTGAATTCTAATAAAGTTAGTGCTAATTTCAATGCACCTGGTTTTTTTCATATACACATTACATTTCTAGTTACTGGCAATGTTGAGCTCAATACCACTGCAGGTTCTGACAAACGGATAGAATCAATAATGCACTTTTCTAAATTAGATTCTGCTACAATAAAGAAAGATCTTTACCTCATGCATTAATGTTTTGAGCCAGGTTTTTAGTGCTTCAAGGAAAAAAAATGCTGATGGTCATTCACTTTAATTGGTAATGAATTATTCACTAACTCCTGATTCTTAAAAGTTGAAAGTCGGGACAAGAAATAAATAAATAAAGAAGGGAAAGGTACTTTAAGTTGATTAGGTCTACCATTACACTGAAGTTGACAGAGCTACTTTACTCCATCAGTTTGATTGCAGTCTCTGTTCTCTAATTTTGACAATCTTGGTTACACAGGCACCAGTCTAATAAATTAACTTTGGGGCAGCTGGACACCTGTGAGATTGCAGTAATTAATATTGCAAAACTGTAGCCAAGATATGGGCTGTTCAGTGTGGGACCAGGGAGAAAGCAAAAGTGGTATTTTTTTCAAATTAAAGCTGATTTCAGTCACATTATCCCTGTCATTTCCCCAGAGCTGCAGGTGGCAATGTAACCTGGTGCCAGAGGACCCCTGTGACTGGTCCCAAATTGTCTGCCTCTTCCCCCAGAGCGTGGGCTCTCTGTGGGTATTGCAGCACTAAGCAATCCTTCTCTCGGGAGCTGGGCAGCAAAGGGCTCCTGGAGGGGAACCATTTTTGTTTCACTCCCTTTACAGTCTGTTGCTTTCTGGGTTTTGGCTCACACGGGAACTTCATTGATCCTCGCAGGCCCTGTCATTAGCTGCACTGGGGAGTGAGGTAGTTCATAAATCCACTGCTGAAAGAGCATGGGCAGCAGGCACAGGAATCAGACAGGAGACAGCAAGGACACAAAGGGAACAGTGACTCCATCGCACATTTCAGAACTAATGTTAGCACCCTATTTTTAGTATGGTTAAACATGAATGCATGTGAGTTGCTTCAAAATAAAAATACTTCCTACAGTGTTAATGGGATGAGGTTTTAGAAGTGATTTCAGCGAGTCTTCAGGTTCTCTTCAGGTTCAAAGCTTTCCGTGTAATGGGAAATGACAGCTGAGAGAGCAGGGTGGTATTCTTCCCAAGCCCCATCCCTGCTCTGGCCAATCTTTGCCTCCAGCTCATCTCAACATCCTTGGCTGCATTTTGTTAGCTGATTCTAGTTATGATGGGATGTTTTACTCCCTTCAGACCACTCTCCTTGCTTCTCTGAAGTCCCTTTTTACCCAAGCATCTCAACTGTGTGTGCTTCAGGTGTCATAAGTGAGGGCTGTTTTCTGTCCATTGAACCCCAGACCTGTACCTCCCCGAGGATCTGCAGCATTGTCTGTGCAGTTCCCTGACACAGTTAGGAATCAGTTCTTGTCACAATGCCTTATCTTCCCATGATGTACTGTTAAGTTCTGTAATATTCAAGCAATTCTGTATACAGCCAGAATTGTTGGTTATTTGGCTGTTGTGACTTCAGTAGAGTCATTGCTGAGCTTATGCTTCTGCTTTCTGACAGCATGAAATGGTTTTTGCTATTAAGACATTAACATATCAGTTTAGATCTATCTTGGCCTTGGTTCCTGCAGGAGTTTCTTAAACAGTACCCTGCAGGCACTGCAGAGAAGTTTGGTGACATTAATATAATCACAGACACATAAAACCCAAGTTATTGATTTTGAGGAAGAAGAAAATTAAGAAAAAAAAACCCAGCAAAGAAACTTGCTTTTATCTGCTCCAGGAACAATTTGCTGTTGGACTTATTATAATTCCCTTCAATAGTACCAGTCTTTCCTATGGAGCTTTGGTAATGAACAATTTAGCCATTTTTATATTAATGTTTGTCTGATAGCAGTTAATGTCTTTTATTTTTTTAATAACTCCTGAAATTCGAGAAAGGTTAGCTTTTTACCGTTGCTGAAAAAGTTCTGATTAAAGCATCCAGAAGGATTCTGACTCACAGTAGTCTGCAAAACAGACTGCTTTGTACTTTTAGATATATTCTCTAAAGTCAGGGGGGACTTAGATTCATACAAAAGAGAATATCATCGTGTTTCTGTGGATATGAAAATGAAGTAGCATTTTGTAATGACTCTCCAGTATCTCCAACCTAATTATCTTGGCCTATCTTCAAACTTCACTTACAGCCTCTTATTTCCAAAATGCAGTCATCCTGTGGGAATAGGATTGGATGCTTGAAATTAATTCCTGAAGCTACAAAACAGATAAGGCAAAAGGGCACCACAGTGCTTTCCTAGAGTCTGGGATGGAAGCTAGAGGACAGGGCAATTTAACAGGTGATTTAGCTGCAATCTCAGGAATAAACCCTCTAATTGTTAGAAAATGAATGGTTGTGTTTTCTTGTAAGGTGTTATAAGTCTGTATGTTGGAATAGATGCTGTGTGAGGTTTAAAAATGCACAGAAACACAACTATCTGAGTGAAAGAAGTTTTCCTTACGAAGATGGATGGCACATTTAGGATTCTCTCAAGCCACTACAGCAACAACCTCAATCTGCAAAACAGCAGAGTTGTTTTTCTGTTGTAGCAATTCTTTACTGTTTCTGTCTCCTCTCTCATTTTTATCGTGAAAGTACAGTAAAAGCTTTTTAAGACAAGTGTAAGTTTCTAGTTTTAAAAGGATTCTTTTTTCAACAATTTGTGCTTATGAGAAAGCAATCTAGGAAAGAACAATATCATTTTCCCCTTTGCTCCCTTCCCCCCATGGCTCTTCCTTTAAATATGATGGAACCCTAATCTGTGCTCTTTAGAGTAGAGGTAATGAAATTACAGAAAGGATGTGAAAAGTATCTGTGAAGGTAAGCTAATACTTTCCATTGTGTAAGCCACAGATATACTGCCTGAAGACACATAATATGAGAAAGTTAAAGGAAAGAAATCAATATGAGGAAAGATTTTATTTTTCATTTCAGTTTTAGAGATCCATTTGGCAAAGAGTTACTTAAGAAGTATGCTTAGGTCCATTTAATTCATTCTTAATTTCCATCTGTATTTTCAAGATCTCTGACATGCCAAATGAATAACTCATCTTATGCAACTTCAATGTGCTTATTGAGACAGTGAGATCCTGCCCTAGCCTTTCTAATGCACAAAGTCCTGGGCTTGATATTCACTGCTGATAGGGATATTTGCATCTGTGTGCTCCTGGTTGGTTACCCAATGCTGCCTCTAAGATGTCAGTTTACTACTGTTACCATGACACTTCCTTCTGATTGGGTTTGTTCCAAAGAAAGCTATTCAGCATTTTAGAAATGAAAAATAAATTTCTAACATGTTTTGATGTCCATTCTGATATTTGGCATTCTCAAATATTAAACATATAACACACCATTTTTCTATGTGCTTTTAGGAAGAAAGTGGGCCTTTTCATATATTTCAGCCCAAATGAATCTTACTTTGGCTTATTTTTAAACTGGCAGTTTGAAACAATAGAACCAGTTGTTCTTCCCTGCATGTCTCTGTGTGTGTATCTCACAAACAGCTACATGTGTATCCCACAAACAGGTAAATGTGTATTCCACAAACATTTCCAGGCACATTTCCAGGCATTTAAGTGAAATACTTTCACCAGAGCAGTACCCACACATGCACACCTGCTGTACCTACACATCATTCACGAGACATGAGTGATCACTGCATATCCTTTTACAGTGAGGTTCTCTCAGCCATCTGCCTGGTTCTGGGGTGTTGTTTTTCATCCTGAGGCTCTGGAGAGATGTGACCCTGCTGCTTTTTGAGGCGGCTGTCTTTTTATTTTTAGGAATCCCTCTTTTCTATTCTATTTTTCTTTTATCTGGCCTGGTTTTGTCTTCATCTGAACAGTGAACTCGTTAATCTCCTATCCTTTGAAATCTGTAGGCCTGTTCCCTGTAGTGGAATACCTTCAGTCATCAAACACTGCAGGAGAATTTGTATTTAGTATTGACTACATTAATGGGCTGTCATTTGAGCCTATGGCTCTGTGGTCTCTACTTCAGCTGTCCATTAAAACATCCTTTTTTCTTTTTTAGTCTCCACAGTTATGCCAGAAATTTATTCTATAGATGCTTTTGTTCTATGTGTGAATTATCAAGAAAGAATTTAAGTAAACTGAAAAATAACATTTTCTGGTCATTTGTCTATCAAATATAGCTGTTTTTTGAAATTTCATTTAAAATAATTGGATGGTTTATGAATACCTGTTGGGTAATTAAATTTACAGGGAAAAAAAAGAAATTAAATGGATATATGTTGAGCTTTCACAGTACTTCTCCATTTAAAACCAAAGAAAATGCTGCATGCATATTAAAAATAGTGAACTTGATATGCCACCAGCACAGCTGTTTATATTTATGGATTAATATGTTAATCAGTGTCTTGGCTTTAGATAAGATCTGTAGCACAGCTTTGATGAGATGCTGCTCACAGCCCAAGTGATGGTTGTGTTCTGTTCATATTCAACTGAATTGAATTGATTTTCAAAGTTTTATAGGTACAGTTACAAATGAGTGTAAGGCTTTTTATATAGCTGTGAGAAAGTTGTTGGGTTTTTACTATAAAAACATTTGGTTTGGCTTTCAGAGTAATAAGGCAACTTTTCTTATGCTTGCTTGTGTGTTTATTGTTTTAGAATATTGTCATATTCTAGGGTGCTAGAAATTATCTCAGGATCATCTCCTGTGGAGATTAAATTTCATTTAAATCTCTGGAATTTTTAGTCAGTCCAACCACAGGTTGGACATTGACATGTATCAGTGAAAATAAAAGGCCAGAAGTGCTACTATGCAGCAGCAAGGACTGCTGAAACTTCCTGCTAAAGCATACAAATGTAAAATTTTTGATGCATTTTTGGGAAAAAAAAGAAAAAGTTGTCTTCAATGAGCAAACCATGCAATTAAATATTCATTATCTGGGAGTCTGCAAGTTTTTTTATCTTCCAAATACCAATCTATATATGTCTTTCACAGGAGAACCCCTTCAAAGAAAGGATTGTGGAGTCTTTCTCAGAAGATGGAGAGGGGAGCCTGAGCTTCAATGACTTTGTGGATATGTTCTCCGTGCTCAGTGAAATGGCTCCCCGAGAGCTGAAAGCAATCTATGCCTTTAAGATCTATGGTACTGTATGGGGGTGCTCTGGTGTGCTTTTTGTGTTTGGAGTAAAACAAGCGGGACTCTTGGTGATCTTTGGTTCTTCTATTGTTTAGATTTTAACACAGATAACTTCATTTGTAAAGCAGACTTGGAAAAAACCCTCAATAAGCTGACCCGGGAAGAGCTGACAGCAGAGGAAATCACTCTGGTTTGTGAGAAAGTGATAGAAGAAGCTGACATGGATGGTGATGGGAAATTAGGATTTGCAGATTTTGAAAACATGATTTCCAAGGCACCGGACTTCCTCAGGTATTGTTTTAAGAATAAGAGTCTCTTGCATCCTTCCAGGCATCACTTTCTAGGATATCACTGTGCAGTCTAATGCAAGAAGTGTCAGACATAAGTATTTTACTAGAGAACTGACTACGGGATGACTTCTTACCTAACTCAGTTTACTTTTATAGGGCATATTCCAGTTCTCTCCTAACTTAAGACTAAGAGCTCAATGACTTTTAATTATCACCTTCCCTGCCCCTCCACCCCTGTTGGTGTGGTTCAGGGAAATATTTTTATCTATTATCAGCTCAAATTCATTTTTTTCTTAAGCCTATAGCAAGGATCTCAGCTGTCTGCATAGGAATGTGTGTAAATATTGTATACATGTTACAAATATACATAGAAACACATTGATCTCTTTGCTGAGAAAGTGAGAGTGGTTTTTGAAGAGCTTTAAAGTGTCCTGCAGAACACAGAATAGTATTTCTTTCATGAATGAAATTTCTGAGAAAAGATGTTAAAGAGTTCGACAATGAAGCAGGAGCCCATGATTCCTGTGAACCCTGAGAAACATCAGCTTCTGGAGAGGAGACACTCAAAGTTAATGTGAATGTCTTTTATACATTTCAGGTGTTCCTTGACTAATCAAGTGTATCAACGGAAACCCTTTTAGAACAAGATACATATCATCATTATGGTGAGGCTCAGCTCAGTAGGTATTCTAGTATTTTGTTTACAGATATTTCCAGCTAAGAAAACATTTTCTTTATACTGCTATCTGTGTAGAAGCTGCTGGGGTCAGGTAGAGTTTCCTTTAATCAATCAAAAGGCTCTGCTGCACCTACAAATCCAGTAGAGAACAGTGATCAAATGTGAAGAATTGAAGGCAGATCTGAAGATTCAGCAGAAGCTGCAGTTTCAGAAGTTTCCTGTGCCATGACTGACTTTACTGCTGTGTTGTAGAGGCTTGCAAACTGCTGACTGAGAATTCCAAGCTGAGGATGCTGTGCAGTCCAGTCATTTCCTGAGAAAATTGCAGAGAGGAATGTTTGCCAGTGGAATGACTGTCACAATTATTCTTCTTTTCCAGTTTTGTGATGTTTTGAGAAGATGAGGAAATGAGTGAAAATCACTGAGTGATTTTCCCACTGATTTACCCACTGATCTGGGTATTCAGCAGGGCAAGATGATGAGTAAAAAGTGGGATGAAGTGTGATGTGAAGTACTACAGATTAGGTAAGAGAAAGTGGAAAGTACCAATGAAATCAAAGGATGAGGCTACCAAGTGCTGGAAGACTGAGCATCCAGTTGCTCAGTTTAAACACACATACTTGGATCCATGTTTGTGACAAGATAGCTCCTTCATGTTTAAGATGGCAATGTGCATGTTTGAGGGCAGATGTTTTTGCATCCCTGGCTTCAAGAGAAATCGTAACTTCCCCCTCCTTTCAGGTTCAGTTTAGCTGGGTCATGGGATTCATCTCTGAAGTCCTCAGGCCTAAGAGCTCCTGATGCCATAAAAAAGGGTCTCCTTCCACCTCCTAACCAAAATACTGGTTTAGAGCCTCTGCCCAGGTGGTTTCTATATAACAGCAGCTTCTATGGGGATAACAGTACAAAGAAAACCATTTCTTAGCCAGAAATATATGTAAAGAAAACATTAGAATCTCTGAAGAATCTGATGCTTCTCATGGTTCAGCAACATGTGTCTTTGAAGCTGTATTGGAAAATGAGAGTGTAATGAAAAAAAGTCTCAAAGTTGAGAAGAGAACATGTAGGTTCTCTAGTTTGGTTTCTGTTTTAAACAGTTAACAGCTGCAGGAAAAGAAAGTGACAGGGTCATGAGACTACGTTGATCCAAACCGATCTATATGGAAGATTTGATACCTCTGTCTTACTGTGGTTTACTGTTCATTTTGCCTGTAAAGGTATTTTATTTTTTTAGGACATTATTAGTCCTATTTTTCCTGTTTGCTCTGCATCACAGGCTGGCATATTTGTTAGTACTGAACTTCCTGTTCTGAGAAACTTATTGTAATTTTTAAAATACTGTGTAAATGTTGCATTCTAAAGAGAGAGAGTGTTTGACTTTTGGAATGGGATTCATTGAAGTTTATTGCCACATTAGGTACACCAAAGTCTGACTGGGACTGAACCTAAACAAGCCCTCTGTGGCAGTAGCCAGTGCCTGCCAGCATGTGACAGACTTTGTGACATGGGACAAGAGTGCAATTCCTGTAGCTGATCTCTCACCACAAAAAACCCAGTTCCTGTTCCTGAAGTTCGATTGTGCCATAACAGTCTCGGACACGTTATCTATTCATTTACTGAAGCAATGCTTTCTTATATCTTTGTGAATTAATCTCCAGCTCTATTCCTGGCCTCTCATTTTCTTCTCTTCTGAGTCTTCAGCTGTAATGGTTGTCTTAAGTGATAGCCTAGGGCTGTGTGCAGCCGAAGGGCAGGCAGGGCTGCGCAGCTTCACTGCGTAATCTAATACAGAGCATGCAAAGCACAGGAAGTGTCTTAATAGCAGACCTGTCACCAACCCTATATGCCAGTGGTAAACTGAACTAGCTTCATACTACTGCAAAAATATATAAAAACATGTTTTCACCTACAATAAATTGTCCATTTGAAATCTTAAGCAGACATGTGGGAGAAATATCAACCCAGCGATGTCCAGAGATAGTCACAATTTCATTTGTTTTTGCATATCTCCACTTTTTGTGCTCAGTTGAATGCATTCCAGAATTTAAATTCAAGGAAGCCCCAAAGTCTAATGATTTACACTTCCAGCTGCTTAGCAGCTGTTAAACTAGAACACCTAGAAACCAAAGCAATAGCCACATTGAAAATGATTGCCAGTGAGCAATTGGAGATGCTGACTAACTGCAGTTTGCAGGGATTTTGCTGTGAAGCCATGGGCAGTCGATATTTCTGAATATCTGATCCCAGAATACCATCCTGGTACCTGGTACGTGAGCCTTTTGAAAATGCTGAATAACTTACAAGGCCCCAGATGATTTTTATCTGTAGTAAATGATTCTTACTTATGGATGCTGAAAAATCCTTAGCAGAGAAATTCTCCAGCTCTCCGCAGCATTTTGTGAGAGCTCTGTCTTTCCCATGCAAATTATCTAAAACAATGTTACAGTTTTGTAAACTCCTTGCACCTGCAAGTTGCTTTGCAGGATTGTTAGGGTTCAACTACAAAAATATTTAGAAATGGATGTCTAAGAACTTGGCCAATCCCCTCAAGGGGTGGCTGGCCAAAGAACCAATTACCTTATGCCATTTAACACACTTTTTGCGATCTAACTTATAAAAGCTTTCGGTTAGTTTAATAAAGCGCTTCCATATATCCTGGAGCCTGGACTCTGTGTCGTTTCTCTACCCGTCTACTCCACGACAGCGACACTTTGTTCTTTTCCTTTTCTCCCCACCAAAGCCACCTCTTCCTATGGTCAAAGGAGGAAATGTAGGATTCCAGGCAGTTAAGTTTTATCCCTGGCTCTGCCATTGCTTGAGCAGGTGATCTGTACGAAGCCATAGAACGCTTTGTTCTCTCTCCTCTCTTACATGGGACAGGTGCTCACCAAACTTGTGACAACCATTGCAAACTTTCATCCAGCTGTAAATTATCATCATCATCATTAACATGAGATTTGAAGTTGCTGAGGAGGAATACCTTCTTTACTCTGTGGAAAACCTTTGAAGGCCAGATTCTTATAACGATGTGCACTCAGGTTTTAAAGCACTTTTTTCACATGTTGTGGTTCTTTTAAGCTGTCACATTATCATGCCTACTTAACATACACAGCAGGCATTAACTTTGGCACCATGATCCAGGCTTTGACCTGGTATGAGCTCAAGTTCATCCACTCTACATTGACTGATTTTCCTTATCTCATCACTCCTTTCTCAAACCTTTACTTAATGATGCTGTGTAGGTTTAATCTCCTGCAGACATCCTTTGCCAGCTTTATGCTACTGTCAGGCAAATGAAGATGCAGTAAAGTCTGTTGCTTGATTTGCACTGCTGTCGTCGAGGAATTTTTTCCAGACTAGAAGAAAACACGGTTAATCATTAACCAGGGAAGATCTATGCAGCTGGCTGTTATCCCAGAAGCTGGACTAAGCTGTAAATGATAATGGCAGTTACTAGTTCAGAAAATTTGATCCCAGTAGTTTTATTTCACTCAAAATTGTTATCATTAAGAAGCTGCTTGTAGTTTAATGGAAGCACTGGCAGTTTGAGCTGGCACTAGCTAAGTGTTCTGTTCTACAAGACTGGTTACGTTTTCCACAGGAAATTGTTTTATAAATCATCCTGGAAGTTTCAGCTTATTTGAATGCCTGAGGGTGAAGCATGCTGTAACAGTATGTAACGGGGTTTGAGAGGAACATGGCATCAGTAATACCTGGGAGCTGCCAGAACTCGACAGGGAAACAACACATTAAACGAGATGATGGCATTGGAAATGCAGTATTTCTGAAACCTTTGTGGGCCTTTGGCATCCACCAGTTCGTGTTGTGACTCCAATCCTACCAAATGCTGAAGTAAAGGAAGGTCCCTTATAGGGAATGTGCATCTCATGAGACTGTCCCAACCTGCAGATTAATTAGTTCTTAAGGACTAATATTAGAACTAGTGACTAATTGGCAAGAGATGCTTAGCAAAGAAACAGTGGAAGGAAATAACTTTTGTCAGTATTTTTCACAGAGTATTTCAGCTGCTTCTTAGTAAAAAGCTGAATCTTCAAAGGCCAAAATGACACACTGATAAAAAACCAGAATTTTTTAATCTGAACAACTTGCATACACACTATGAATAAAGAAGAAATATTTCTCTAGCTGTATGGTTGTACATTAAAAGTTTCAATGGAAATGTTGGATATTCAAAATAGAAATAGATTTCCAGTTAGGTGGATTTTGATGGATTTTTTTGAGGAGTCATGCCTCAAGTATTTTCACGTACAATATTATGGATTTTTAGCTCCTAGATATTACATGTATAGGTGTTAAATTTTTAAGAGCTTGGATTAATAAAGTCCCTAGACATTTCTTGAATTGTGAACAAGATATTTATATTCTTTTATTTCAAAAACCTTAGTGCCAGTAAACTATTTGCATCACTATCTGCTTTCTCTCTCAGTACTTTGGCTGGTGTGCCAGGCTGCTATACAGCATATGTTTTACTGTCACCCAGATTGAATAAATTCCTAGAAACAAAGGTCCCTATGGTGAATATGAAATTTTATCTCCTCCAAATACATACCACAAGCTTCCTTTAGTGAATTTCTGATTCGAATCTAATAGCTGCAATTAAGTTAGAGTATTCTTTTGGTAAAATACAATCCAAAAAGTGTGCATCCAGAACCCTTCACCCTCTCATATGTTCCGAAAAGGTTTTCTTTCAATGTAGGCAACAAAATTACAGAATTTACATACAAAAATACATAACAATCTCTTCTCATTTTAGTCACTCAAGAAAGACACTTACAGTTGATACTGTCATAACAGAGAACAGAACTTGCTGCCTATAGGCAGTGAGGTTTCAGCACACCCTCTTTAAATTGTCTCTCCCTGTCCTTCTGAGATGCTCAGGAGCTCTTCTGAAGACTGGTGGCAGTTGTAAAACATTCTGCTTGCCTGTATCACAGAGCAAATAGAGGATAACAATGAGGATCTCTTTGTGCCAACAAGAGAAACAACTTTACCTGCCTAATTTTTCTTGTTTAGAACCCAAGTGCTGTGCCATAGCAAAAGTACCATTGGGAAACATTTAGCTCTGCTTGACATCCAATAAACTGGGCAATTTATACCTGATTTAATCCAGTATTGAGCTTGGCCCCTGAGCTAAAATTTTCAGAAGATGTAATTTTCTCCCAAGAAATTTAAATCTTCTCAAAGCATGAAAGAAGAAAGTAAATTTTTTATACACAACAAATTCCTTTGTGTACTTTAAGGAAAACGTTGTGCATAGTGACAAATGTGTTTGTATGTCTTAATCTTTTTATTTCTTTTGCAGTACTTTCCACATAAGAATCTGAAGATGTTTCTGCCAGTCCAGCCTTTCTGAATCTCAGGCACTCCAGAGGCTTTTGTCCTCTAATGAGGGCTTCTTAGAACTCAGCAGAAAGTACTGAAATAATTCTGGTCCACAAAGAGACAGAAGCATCATGTGATCTACTGGATATTTGGAACAGTCACATTTTTATCTTCACTGCTGGCCAAGCACTCTGGCAAAGATGGTTGGTTGTTGGATTGTGGTTTTTCTTTTTTTCCCCCCCTTTTTTAACAGTCAGAATCAGAATATTATTAAAGGTATTTCCACATAGTTTTTATATTTATGAATATTTAATACTGCTCTTAAAAGTGCAAAAAAAAAGATTGAGTGAAAGATTAGCTTTGGTGTGTTTTCCAAGAGTATTTGAAAGAAAGCACGGGCCTTAAATAATGAGATGCCTCTATCACTGTGTTGTGCAGCTGGGGATCTTGAATGGAAAATATCTGAGGTGAAAGAACTGCAGTCAAGATCAAGCTCCCAGTGTTGAAGACAACCACAGCCCAGGTTTGCCTTTCAGTCACTGAAATGGCAACTGCTGGGTTTGGTGCTTACCTTCAACCAATATTTTATGGATTACTGTGTCCTTATAAAACTTGAAATATTTGCCTTTTGTATATGATAACTGCGTACGTGATTCATTTCTTCCCAAGATAAATGTTAAAACTGTGTCCTTATTCTCCAAGGAGCTCCTGCATTTTACTCATTCTATGGGCTGATAATGTTGAATGGAGGAACATGGTCATCTGTAACTCATGAAGAAGTTGAAGAAGCACAGAACTACTATTAAGGACATGAAAAGACATTTTCTTTCTAAACAAGCTATGCAATTTCTCCCATAAAATGCATGAATGCAGTTCTATGTTTCTCTTTCTCCTCCAGCTGGAAATCAGCTAGACCTTTTTGGTTTTGGTTTTTTTTTTTTAATTCCAGTATTGTTTAGGTACTGGGGCCTGAAGACAATCATATGTGTATTAATTACTGTTCTAACAGTCAATAGAAGGGCTCTGTCACTTACATGGCTTCTGTATCAAAGTCATCACAATTAAAACTTTTGAAGCATTCTGTTGTGCTTTGAGAATTTTTAGGCTGACCACAAAGTAAATTCCTTTCTGATCATTATTCCAATTACTATAAAGTTAAATCTTTCAAAGGATGAAATGGGTTATATAGAAAGTTGTTGAAGTAGAGAACCTAACCTTTTTATCATTTCTGTAGGGATGGACATGCTTATCTACCTCGGAAACTTCTGTGTGATGAGCTTGCAGGGCAGCTTGCTGTTCAGATTACACACTATGAATAAAGAAGAAATATTTCTCTAGCTGTATGATTGTACATTAAAAATTCCAATGGAAATTTTGGATATTCAAGGTATACAGGACAGTGAAAATGACACTTGTATGTTAGAAATAACATTTATTTTTAATATATATCTTAGACCAATCATGTTCAGTGATGTTTATAGTATTTTAATGCTTCCTCGTACTGATTTCTGTTTAGATAAAGGAATTAAAACCTGAATTCCCTTACCCAAGTTAAAATTAACAGAAACCAATCCCGATATTCAGTTCTGATTGAGTAAAAAGATATTCAAGCCTCTTTTTCATTTTGAGCAGATTAAGTTAGAGGTATTGGCTGATTCAAACTAGCCACAAGACATTGGCATTAAGAGACATTATGTTAAAATTACTTCCTATTAATTGAAGTATCAACCTGATTTTTATAAAATTTATTTCAAGAGAGACATTTCATCCTGGAAGCCTTGGGAGGTGTGTAGGAGGATGTGATTAGGATGTATTGTAAAACACCAGGTTGCAAGATTCTGGATCAGATTATCCAGACAAAAATGATCTGGTGCTGATGACAAAGGTCAGTTCCTTTTGACATCAACCTTCTTCTGTGTTTTAAGATTGTTATTAGCTAAAATTCCTGTTTTCCTGACACTGTGTGTCATTCCTTGGTTGCATCACACTCCCCTCTAAAAGGAAGAGTTGCCTTGATATGTGTTCAGCGTGTTGTTTTCCTGTGTCCTCCCTGACCTAAATGTCACAAAGCAGTTAAGAGACACTTGAGCTTGCAGCCAGATGTTTGACCTTGGAGTCATCCACCTGAGCTGAGAAACAAAGAGAAAAAGAAATTAGGAGCACATTGTGAAGAAATAATCCTGTCCATAGAGATGAGTTCTTACAGAATACTGCAGATATGAATGTGTGCAGCTGTCCTAATTGCCTTTATTTTTTTGACTTACGTTCATATCCTGTAACAAAAAACAGAGCAACACTGTGTGTCCCTGGCGTTTGAGAGAGATCCGTGCACTAAATACTTCAGCACTGCCTAGTGGTGGGTGAGTAGTTCCAGCACCTCATGGCAAAGGTAAGGGATAGATTTCTGAAGAGCTTTGTATTTGTGCTTTCTTAGTTGTCTGTAGTTGGGTGTCTTGCGACTGAAAGTTTTCTTACAGCAAGACTGTTGAGTGAGTAGTTCAGCATGATGCAAATTTAATCCTGCCAGGAGGTACCAAACCAGCTGGCATTTGGCAATTGTATTACCAGCACAATCTAACAGATTCTCTAGCAAGTGTGTCTTCAACCAGCCTTACTCTAAAAGAACTATCAGGCCATGTGAAAAGAAACTGAAACAGTAAAAGAGATTTAGATTTAAAACAGTTTTGGATTTGGCCAAAAAGCAAGAGGACATACATTTTGAATTGCAGAAAAGTGTTAAATGTGAACAGACATTATTATATTCCTTCAAAAATGGACAAAGAAAAATGAAAACCATTACCTAAAGCCTCTATTAAAATAGCTCTATCTGTGTGTTACCTCTCCTTTATATACAATTAAAGCATCTTGGGGACAAAATGAGTTGTGAAAGTAAATAAAACAGTATCAAAAAGTAAGAAATAACTTGGTTATTTTAATTGTTGTTTTAAGGAAATACTGTAAGGCAAGATTTGCAACAGCCTTCAGGCCAAAATCTGATCTGCATTACTTCCATATTAATCTCCAGTAACTGCTGACTTCAGTGGAATTAACTCATGTCTGTAATTGGATCTGTGTTGGGGAAAGTACTTGAGGTTTTGCTGCAGTTCTTTGTGCCCTCTCATGCCCTTTTAATGTAATCTTAAAATGCTGAATGCTCTTTTCTTAACCAATAACCACATGCTCCTCTTTGTCAACTGGCTCACTGTTGGAATCTCTTGCAATTTCTTGCAGTTACAGAGGAACAGTCTCTTTTCCTTTTCTCTCCAGGGCTAATTTTTACCTCCGTCTACATGTTGGAGGCACTTACGGTGAAACCTCACAAGGTGGCACCACACCACCAGGCAACTTCATGATTTAACTGTTTAAATGTCCCTGAAATACAGGATACTGTACAGAATCTATGATGCCACAAACAAAAATATGAAACTATGGTTAATTACGGATTTTAAAACTGTACATAATTACAGAGAAAGCTTTTTTTTTCTCAACAGCATATTAATAAAAATATGTTTTAATAAAGTACCTGAAAATTGAAATGTACATTAAAAATTAAAAAGGGATTTTCTTGCTGAAACTGTAAAAACTCATACTCTAGACACTCGAATAGATTAAGACTATATTCTAAAATAACAGAATATAAAGTAGGGTAGAGTTTTTGTTGTGGATGGGAAATATTACTCTTGTCAGCTCAGAATCCCCAGTAAATCAATTTGGGCTGCAATAACAGGAGGATTAAGAAGAGTTTATAACGTTATTGCCCAATACACCTCATCTGGGACAGACAATGGAGTGAAATTCGATGAGGAAGACATTAAAGATAATAAAATTATAATTGTTCATGTCCTTGGGAAGATGTGTGTCTGAGACAGAAGTACAGGACACGGTGAACAGATGTTCTCCTCTTTTGTCTGTATCATTTTGCAGTTTTGGGTGTCTTATAGAGATGTTAGTGACACCGAGTGACTATCAAATTCTCGTTGGTGGGGAAAAAGAGGAGACTGTTCTTGGTAGAAGTCAAAGAGCATCAGCATTTCAGATAAAAGTACCTTTATTTAGCTGTAAGTTCTGCCATTCTTGTCTGTAAGACATTTTACAATCTTAACTCCAAGTGAAATTCCCCACTGCTCTATCCCTTTGACTGTCTCACATTGGCAGGAGCAGTGATGAGCCCAGGTGTGTCAGCCCTGGGTGCTCTGCAGTTGCAGTGTAGATGAGTCCTTCCCTCTGCTCTTTCTCAGTCAGGATCTGCTCAGAGCCAGATGTTTCTCTGCATAAATCCCTGACTCCTGTTCCATCCATTCTGCAGGTACAGGATCAGTGGCTGTTGAGTGCCTGCTCACGAGCCCTGCAGCACAAGGCATCATTTGTGCCCGGCTCTCCAGCTCCTGCACAGGCAGATTGGGGCCGGATGTGCCTGCAAATGTAGGGTAGAGCGCTTTAACTCTGCTGAAGAGGGTTGTGGGCACCAGGCCAGCCTCCTCCTTTTCTAACTGTAACTTTTCTCCACTGGAATCAGTGGATGTGGCAGCCTGCCAGGAGCAAGGCAACTCATTGCTGTGGGCTTAATCACAGGGATCAAGCTTGTCCTGTGCTCTGCACACTGACAAGCTCTGGGAATTGGTAGCTGCTGGTTAAATTGTAGACTTTGGTCTGGTCCCTCATTGTAGAGCTCTGAGAAAGCAGGTACAAGGTGTCTCTGTTTACTTGATGGAAATGGTTTTCAGTTCAGTCTGGGAAAGTATTCATCTGTCCAGAAGCCAGATCCAGCTTTTTCATAGGCTTCTCATCCCCAGTGGTTGTGGGCTATTCCTCAGATCACCCCGGAGGCAGCACTGATAGTGAATTCATGCTGATCATTAGTTACCTTTTTTTAGCAATCTAATATTCAGGCTTACTTCAATGGCACTTAGAAATAAATTGATATTCAGCAGATTTTCCCCCATCCCAGCCGAAAGGAAATGATCTCCTACTTAGACATCTGCTTATAGAATCAGAGAATCACAGAATATGCTGAGTTGGAAGGGACCCATCAGGATCATCGAGTCCAGCTCCTGGCCCTGCACAGGACACCCCAAGAGTCACACCAGGTACCTGAGAGTGTTGCCCAAACTCTTCAAGTTTGTCAGGTTTAGTACTGTGACCACTTTGTCACTGTGGACTAGTAGGACCTGAGAGGAAAATGATTATTGGTATTTTAACCAAAATGGTATTTTGGGTTTGCTGAAAATGATGATGCTTTTTTTTCTTCATACAGATATAAAGTTCATACAAAAAGTTGTAGATTCAGAGAGAATTCCCTCTAGAAGAAGTTTGAAACTGAAAGAGTGTTTTTGTTCTGCCTAAACAAATAGGTTAATTGATGTATATATTCACAGAAATAAATTCAGTTCCAGGAAATTCAGTGAGGCCTTTCATATGTTTAAAATTTTTCATCTCTTTTGTGGTGATTTTAGTGACTATTGTTCTTCTAATGATATAACCAAATATGATAAGGAAATATAGAAAAATTCTCTATTATAATTTCCCACATCCTCATAATGACAGCAGCATTACAATTTGCATTCACAAATCCCTCTTACTACACATCTTTTAACTTTGGCTTTCTGCGGAATTTGCTAGCAAATATTCCTAGTGGAATGACTTAGTCCCACGTGACAAATTCTCAGTATTTTTTTCATTTCCAGTTATTTCCTCTAACTGAAAAAGCTGAGGGAACAATTGGTGTCCAAAGATGGTAATGTGTTTTGAGGTATTTTCATTCCAAGGAATTCACCAAGTTAAACAGGGAGTTATTGATGCCATAAGCTCGGCCTGCTTTGCTTAGAGGAGGTTCTTTTCTCACTGTGATAATTCTGTAGAAGACAGATATCCTTGGGGGCCAGATCTCCACAGGAAGACTCCTACTCACGTCAGTGGGCAGGCTGAGATCAGATCAGGTCCTTAAATAATATTTTGCTTTATTCCAGCATGGAATGCATAAACAAAAAATCAAAACCTGCAGATAATAAATTATTCTGTTTCTGAAGAAATGCTAATACACAGGCAGAGATGGAAAACATTTACTGCAAGTAAATTCTCATTCTTTATGAGATAGTACGTAAAATGGAAGGAAACCTTAAAACTTTGTATGACAGATAAGTGAAGGGGAATTGTGAACTGGTAATTATCTCTAATATGTCCCTTTGATTTTGAAGAGCTTATTAAAACACAAATAGCTAATCTGAGAGTACTGAAAAATGCAAAAAAACTTCCTCAGCCATTTCATCTGTACCTGACACATTTTGTTTGAAAGTCTATGCTTTACTACAAAAACAAAGAACACTGGAGTTCTCATAAAGAACACAGGCATCAAAGTTCTCACTCTATTTCCTGTAAAACTGTACAGAACTCAGCTAACATTCCCTCTCATTTGCTTGCTTGAAATGAGGACATTGTGTACACAAAGAGGCTGCAGACTTCCCACTAACACCACTGCCCTCGACATTATGAGTAAGCATGTGACAAAACAAATTCTGGTAAAGCCAGAGGAAATACTTGATCAAACTCCTTCTGGGAAGAAACCTGAGATTTGTTATATCCCTCTGAAAATATCCATGTGTCCTTTGAAGGTTCACTCGTATTTGTATCTTCAGCAGAGAGTGGATAGAACACCCAGTGTTTCTGCAGTTCCTCTGTTGTGTTCACCTGGAGAATATCAGTGCAGGGAAAATTAAGCCTATTATCTGAGAAGAGCCTAGCAAAAACCTTGACTGAGTAAAATGAAACTGAGGGGGTCATGAATGCTGATGAAACCCAGGAAGCTTGATTCAGTGACCTGAATTTGGAACCCTACAAAACCTCCTACCTTTCCTTATCCTATTTACCTAAGATATAAAGCAGGTGGAATTATTTAATTGATGTCAGATTCAATAACCTACAAATGCGATTCTTTGTGGCCTTTCATTCTTTTTATATTTCACTAAAAAAAGGGGAAAATGAAGGGTATGCCAAAGGAAAGAGATTCAAGGTCACTTCCTTGGACATCTAATGATTTATTCTGCCCCCAAGCAGGACCTTCAATCACCTCCACAACTGCTGAGGCAGCCAATTTCTGAACTTTTTTGTCTTAGCAGGCCATTACAGGGGCAGGAGGAAAAGACAATCATGGCAATAATTTTAAATCAAGATTCATAGGTGATCTCATTTTTGTGAATGGGATGTGGTTTCTATTTAAGACCATCCTTCTTTTTAATGTTTCTACTGAGACACTGGAGTAGTGTTGCTGACTGCTGTTTTATCTTTTTTTTTCTTTTTTTAACGCATGAAGCAATTTTTATCCTTTCTTTAATGGTTTTTGTTAGCTCACAATAGAAGTTTGGAGGTTTGTGTCAGCTGGGATTTATGATTTGACTGGTTTGCATCTTTTATCTATGAGCATAATGAGCTGCTAAAAAGAATTTGTTTAAACCAAAAAAAAATTGCATTCAAATGCTAGTACCACTGAGAATGGAATTTTGGCCTGATGCTTCTTTGAATGCACATGGTCAGTGAAAGCAAATGAACGGAATGGAAATAGCTACATGTGCTTCTAGAATACTTTGGGATCTGGAGGATAGAAATTCCTCTTCATTGTATTTCTGTCTTCAATCCAGTTGAGATGCAAAAGCAGAGTACTAGTAGATTTTTTTAATAGAGCTTTTCCAAATTTCACAAGAAGATACAAGATATTTTGGTCAAAATTTTAGACAGATTATGCAAGATGAGCCCAAACTGCTTTGTCACTAACTATTTTTTTTCATGGGTGTGTGGTTTCAGAGGTTTTTTTTCTGAAGGGTTGTATTTTGTCCATCACTGAACTAGGAACAAGATGTATAGTTTGTATCTAGAGTCAGCCAAAAAGCACAAGAGAGTGTCTAGATACTATGAGAAAGAGTCTTTTCTTGGTTAAAAAAGCTATTCCACTTTAAGTACTATTATTTTGTCTGCTTTAAGATTAGTGTAATTAAGTGTAATTACTGTAATTAAGTTTGTCTCCAAAAATGATCTTTTTGGGGGCCCATTTCTGTTCTTCTTCTATTTAGGCTTGTTTATTCAGCAGTAACTGCAAATGTCTAACAGTACCTTGAGGATGTCTGAACAGAGAAGTAACAACTATCAAACCATACCTTGGTGTAAAATACTACTAGAAAGACTTGGTGCTGAGGGTATCCTCAGTCCCAGCAGTACAGCCACAGCAGCACAACCCTGTATTTAGGTTCACCATTACCCTGCCAAAACATTGTAGCAGAACTACCCAAGCAGAGCTGGTTCTGCTTCCGTGTCAGGCTGTATTGTTCAGTGGATCCCTTAGTTTTATTCTTAACTGATGTTTCTTGTCTCTTGATCCACTTGGTGCTAGAGCTCGCCACAAGAACTGCCCATATCCTACCCTTTTTCCTCAGGTAACTTTATCACTCCTTCAGGAATCGTGTCTCATTTGGGACTGAAGATTCTGGATTGACACTCAATGCACTGACAGTAAATAAGCCATCTCAATTGTCCTCATTACTCCTTACTTACTCTCAGTTCTTCCATCAGCCTTTTCCCAACACCCTTCTGTCAGCACTCTCTCCTTTCTGGTTCCTTTGCAGAATACATTACTTGAGATATTCCTTTTCTCACCAAAGGCCCTGCTTCTGTGTGTAGATGCTGCATGCAGGAAATAACTGGGTTATGTCAGTACACAGCAGTCTTGTGACTGGGTAGCTGTTGTGGTAAATGCTTGAGGTTGACTCAGTGAAGCCCTCAGAAGATTCCAAACAAAAGTGATTTCAAGAGCTGTTAATGGCTTTGAGTAGGATATCTATTCCCTCACTTTGTGAAGAGTTCCTCAGTACCCCAGAAGGCAATAGAATGTTGTTGGTGTAAGCTGGCACTCCTCAGACTGACCACACATGTACAGTGTTTTCTGACAAGCACAATTGCAAATTTGGCATATATAATTCTAGAAACATTGGAAACAGGAGAACAGTTGTCTAGATATGAGGGGATAATTTTCTCCTCACCTTTTTTAAAATAACACTACTACTCAGTATCTGCCTCAGTTGGACAGGACTTGGGGTCAGTTTGGCTCCAGATTTAAATGTTTTGACTTACTTTTGAATCTGTATTTCCTCAGTTGTCCATGTCCTTCCTGTCTTTCTACAAAGCCAAAGCCAGGAGCTCCAAAACAGAAAACCACAGGAAAAGCTGCTCTGGCAATGTTTGTCTTGAGCGGAAACAAATAGCAATAGAGATTTCCTGCAAAATAATTTTCATGTGACAAATGTAGCCTAGATTCTAGACCAAATAGTCTGGCTAAATCTCCCTATTTTTAGTTCAGATTATATTAGTTATAGCTTTTTTCTTTTTTTAAAACTACGTAAGTGTCTTTCAGTTAACCATCTGTAGGGCTTTTTGATCCCATTCAGGTTCGACAAACACAATCACCCTTTACTAGAATATTTATTTCTTGAAAAGCAATGAGTGGACTTGTTATAAAGTTAAGAATTCAAAAATTAAAAGGATTTGAAAAAAGCTTATTTGCAAAGAGCTGGTGTGACTGTTTGATGTAACTTTTAGCTAATACCTCTAAGCATGTCAAGCAGTTCATGGTCCACACCAAAAGAAAGATTCCTGTCCAAAGCATTTAGGCTGGAATTCATCCCGCTGAAGTTCAAACACTGCAATGATTTGCTCTCCATCATTATCTGCTGCTTTCCCATTGATGCTAGATGGAAACTAGAGGGAATGGATTTCTCATTCACAACATACCTTCCATCTGTGGATTATACTGAACTTGCCACTGCAGCTTTAAGTCTCAGTTAAGTTAAGTATCTAAAGACTGGGGAGAGGAATCCGAGCTTTCTGTGAGATGGACATTCAAGGTGAAGATAAAATGGTAAGAAATAGGAAGAGCATGTGTGGATAAGAATTACAATCGTGGGTACTGATGGCACTGGGGATTGTGTGTAAACTGAAGCTATAAGATAATACAGAACCGTCTACTGAGGCACACACATTGCCTGGCCTTGTAACTACCTGCAGTTCCTGGGAAAAACAACTGGAACAAGACAGTGAAGGTTTCTCAGTATGCCCATGACTGCAATTATCTGACATCAGCATGAAGCCTCAGTTATGAGCTGTTCTGTCTTTGAAGAGGTTTCTATTACAGCTTAAATGGAGGGAGGAAAGTGATCCACAGCTACTGTACATGGAAAGAAGGAAGCTCAGGAGCTACTGAAGAAATGCAGTTTCATGGCTGCAGTTAATACAATGGAAAGGTGTCAGCCAGGCTACAGTGTACTAAGAAATGAGTTAGAAGTCAGGGAAAAGGCCACAGTGTGATTGACAGGTGAGAAAACTGGCTGGGCCTCTGAAATATTGTACTGAAAGTAAGCACAACTTAAGACACTAATGGGCTGTAGAACTGCTG
Organism: Ifrita kowaldi; assembly: GCA_013398055.1. Classification (NCBI taxonomy): domain Eukaryota; kingdom Metazoa; phylum Chordata; class Aves; order Passeriformes; family Cinclosomatidae; genus Ifrita; species Ifrita kowaldi. The sequence continues at coordinate 307,194 of VZRS01010052.1, read as the reverse complement.
TTAAGCAGTTGTAATCAGATGTAAATCTAGGTGATCACAGAATCTTTCTTTTTACTGGACACTTCTGTAAGTCCCCATTAAGTGGATATTTTGGTTCTCCAAAGGAATGAAGCATGACAAGGAAGTATATCCATTTATGTAATAATATAAAGAAAGTCTATATACATGGAAGTAAGTTACACTGTAAGCAGATGAAAGAATTGTGTTTTATTAATTGCATAATTATCTTTGGTTATATCTCTTTTCCATTAATCATTTAATCTCTACAATAGTACTTGAAATTCTGCTTTTCCTCTTCAGCATTCCTGCCAAGCCCTGTAGCAGTTCTCCAGCCAGTTGGGATCCACATGAATCCTATCAAGCCAATGATTATGTGTATATGGATTGCTCAGCTCCTTGCCACAGCTAAGTAATTCCTGCTTTTCTATTCATAAGGGGTCTAGTTTGACTCTTTCTCCTCTACATGGCTACCAACTTGCCTGGATATCTTCACAAGTCAGATCACAGATGTCCAACTAGAAATCAATGCTGCCATTCACTGAATAGTATAATTGTTGCTTTTTCATAGTGAAGAGTTCTTGATAAAATGTAGTGCAACAATAGCAAAAAAAGTAAAGCCAATATATTAATGCTGTCATATACTCAACTGGTGTTAGATGAGACAGTTAACTGAAGTTAAATAAGATCTTTCCCACTGAATCAGAAACTGCAGCTAAACTTCCCTGCTTATTCACAGCTTGTATCTTTTTTCCATTTCGAGAGGGGAACACAAATGGTGAATGTGCATGAGGAAAGGAGCACCATCTAGTGTTTAAAGAATAATGCTGGAGAATGAAACACTGCTAGCAGTTAACACAGATCATGTAATTCTTTGGCTGACTTGTTTGCAGAAAATAAAAGAGTATATTCTGGAAGTGTAATACTATAATGTTCTTCACGGACCCGGTGGTGACTGAGAGGCAGAGGGATGTCGACTGACATGTCAGACTGCATCAGGAACAGTCATTTAGAAAAATATTTTGCCTGTTTTTTGGTTAAAGAAAAAGCTTAGGAAAGTTTTTCTCTTTCTCCACTTCCAAATAAATAATAGTAGGCCAAAACCACTCAGCCTTCGAAGTGATACAATATGCAAGTACTGTACATAATCAGGCTATAGCAGGGTGACAGCATTTACCTTAGCACTGGCAGTCATGGATAACGTTTTGCAGGAGGCTTCAAAATGTTTGTTAAAATGGAGTAAGAGTAACAGTTTAGCCTACATCTCAGCATGCAGGTTTGGACTGACACTGTGTGGGAGAGGAATGGAGAGGGACAGTTGTCTGTAGTTCCATTGTTCTGGAAAGAAAAAACCAATGGATGTTCTGTGTGAGCTCTGAAAAACTCTGGGGTTCATCTCTAATAGAATCCCTATTTGTCAGAAGACATCAGACAAGAGACAAAGTCATTTTTGCTTTCTGTTTTGTGAAAAGAAGCAGTATATGCTCTCAGCCACTCTAATTTTGGAGCTATGATCTCACTTTAATCAAAAGCACAGTACAGATGTGCTGCTTGTAATTTATCGATGTTTCCTGCACTTCTGTAAACATGACAGCATGAGCCGGGCACAGACACCAGCTGTATTCTCTCAGCCTCCATATTGATGATAGACTTTCTTTTACTTGCATATTTACCTTTTTTCAGAATAAATGTGAGCTTATTCAGGAACCATGAATGCTCATATTCATTATAAGATAAAGTCACTACAATTATAATGAGTTAGACCAGTCTCTCATTTCTGAGAGTGAATACTTTTTTTTTAATGTGGAGTTATTGACCTTGTCAGCCAAAAGTGCTATAGCTAAAATAGTAGTTAACTTTTTGGAGAGAAAACCACACCAGAATAAAAGGGAATTTCAAGTATTTTCATGTTTGACAAGCTCTGTGGTCCCTTTAGGAGTATAACCACTGTTTCACTCTGTGTAACATTGGCTTGCCTGTTGCATTATGCTTAGGAGTTATGTGCACACCAAAAGCTTCATTGGCCCTGGCCTCTGGGCAGGAGGGAAGTCTTGTCTTGTGATATGCTATTTTTATTTGTTTTCTAGATATTTGATAGCAACAGAATGTCATCTATGTCATCTATGCAACCTGGACACGAAAACATGAAAGGAAGAAGCAGGTAAAATATTGTTTTCATTTATATTCATCTCAACAACTTAGAAATAAGTTGCTGTTATTTGCCAGGCCACATCTGGATCTGTTTGTGAAAAAAGGGCATACATGAAATAAGGAACTTACTTCCCAAGAAGGGGAACTTCCTGCTTACATGAATCAGCTGTGAAATTAGGGGATTCTCCTGCTACGAGTGTAGTAAGGAAGCTAAACAGAAAATTTAAAAAGAGAAGTACTGACAGCAAAAGTTTTGAGGATTTGGGATCCTGTGATTCTTTGACTTGCTGCAGAACATAATCATTGATAGCCAGCAGGAGTCATGGGTGCTCAGCGCACAGAGAACAAGGCCACGCTTCACTACACTGATGAGATAATGTAACAGATCAGGGATAAGTGCTGGGGCACTTCAACTTGTGTAAATGACTGAGATAAGAAAGTGGCAGATTCTAAAGAGAATCAGTGTTTCCCCTCCTGTGCTGGCAAATGACACTTGCTAACAAAGAGCATGACAAATACTTTGTATTTGGGGAAGGAGAGATTGAGCAGTATATATGGAAGAAACATTATTGACCTGTTATTAAAGGAGGATCAACCCTTCTTACTGTCCACGTTTACTAAACGAATCCTCAAAGAAAAAAAAAAGAAAAATATCTAGCCTTAATTTGCAATGTGTAATCTTTCAGTGGATCCCACTTATGTGAGTTGACGGGGAGGTAACTTCACGCCTCATTTTCTATAACAAATCACTCATGTTTTTCTGCGAGCAGAACACTGGCTATCTCGCCACTCGGCACATTTCTTATCAGGAGGTGACACCCGGAGGGGAGGACTTGAGGAACGCAGCGGTTCCTTGTGTCAGCATCCAAGTAGAACCCGTGGACAACCATACCAAATATGCAGGTGCTTTATATCCTTTTATATGCTTTACCATATATTTTCTGGCTGATGAGACAGTTACTTTTTAATGAGAAATTCATCAATGCATTTAGAAATGAGGACAGAGTGAGAAGCTCTGGAGAATTTAGGATTTCTGGGTAACTGGAACTTCCAAACTGTCAAAATTTAGTCAGATGAACCTATTTCATAAATAGCATTATACTAATAAAAACCCCATAGCGCACATCAGCTTCTACAACCGTTTTGACAGCAAATCTTTCTTGCTGTATTTAAGGGTGAGAATGAAAAGCTGTATGTCATTAAACATGGAACAGTCTCCTCCCATTTTTGGATGAATATGCCACATCAAACTGTTTTCTGTATTAGTACCAGAGCATTAGGCATGTTTAAAGGAAACAGGCATATACTGTGTTCCAAACACAGGGAGAAATGAAATTATGTGTACCTCCCTGTGGTAGACTGATGTCTNAGCTCTGCGGGTACCTGCAGAAGCTGTCGGGCAAGGGGCCCCTGCGCGGCTTCCGCAGCCGCTGGTTCGTGTTCGACCCCCGCCGCTGCTACCTCTACTACTTCAAGGGGCCGCAGGAGCCGCTGCCCCTCGGGCACCTGGACATCGCCTCCGCCTGCTTCAGCTACCACCAGCCCGAGGCCGGCGCGGCCGCCGCGGTGGACGAGCCCGCCGCCTTCGAGGTGCACAGCCCCGGCGGCGCCGTCACCGTGCTCAAGGTAGGCCCNCTACGAGTGTAGTAAGGAAGCTAAACAGAAAATTTAAAAAGAGAAGTACTGACAGCAAAAGTTTTGAGGATTTGGGATCCTGTGATTCTTTGACTTGCTGCAGAACATAATCATTGATAGCCAGCAGGAGTCATGGGTGCTCAGCGCACAGAGAACAAGGCCACGCTTCACTACACTGATGAGATAATGTAACAGATCAGGGATAAGTGCTGGGGCACTTCAACTTGTGTAAATGACTGAGATAAGAAAGTGGCAGATTCTAAAGAGAATCAGTGTTTCCCCTCCTGTGCTGGCAAATGACACTTGCTAACAAAGAGCATGACAAATACTTTGTATTTGGGGAAGGAGAGATTGAGCAGTATATATGGAAGAAACATTATTGACCTGTTATTAAAGGAGGATCAACCCTTCTTACTGTCCACGTTTACTAAACGAATCCTCAAAGAAAAAAAAAAGAAAAATATCTAGCCTTAATTTGCAATGTGTAATCTTTCAGTGGATCCCACTTATGTGAGTTGACGGGGAGGTAACTTCACGCCTCATTTTCTATAACAAATCACTCATGTTTTTCTGCGAGCAGAACACTGGCTATCTCGCCACTCGGCACATTTCTTATCAGGAGGTGACACCCGGAGGGGAGGACTTGAGGAACGCAGCGGTTCCTTGTGTCAGCATCCAAGTAGAACCCGTGGACAACCATACCAAATATGCAGGTGCTTTATATCCTTTTATATGCTTTACCATATATTTTCTGGCTGATGAGACAGTTACTTTTTAATGAGAAATTCATCAATGCATTTAGAAATGAGGACAGAGTGAGAAGCTCTGGAGAATTTAGGATTTCTGGGTAACTGGAACTTCCAAACTGTCAAAATTTAGTCAGATGAACCTATTTCATAAATAGCATTATACTAATAAAAACCCCATAGCGCACATCAGCTTCTACAACCGTTTTGACAGCAAATCTTTCTTGCTGTATTTAAGGGTGAGAATGAAAAGCTGTATGTCATTAAACATGGAACAGTCTCCTCCCATTTTTGGATGAATATGCCACATCAAACTGTTTTCTGTATTAGTACCAGAGCATTAGGCATGTTTAAAGGAAACAGGCATATACTGTGTTCCAAACACAGGGAGAAATGAAATTATGTGTACCTCCCTGTGGTAGACTGATGTCTTCACAGTCAAGTTTCTTTTTACAGAAGTTCCTTATGATTAACACCAGAAGTTCCCTAGAGCCCAAAACAAGCTAGACGTTCCAGTGAAAGAAAAACAGAGTTCGGTCTGCAGTCATTCACAAGCCCAACCCCTATAAAATACTTTTTACCCACTGATGTGCCTGCATTTTCCATATAGTTTTCCCACTCCTTCGGCTGCTGAGATGCCGGGCAGGGATAGGGTTCGCAATGGGAGACTACATGAGACTACATGAGAAGGGTTTTAATGTGATCATAGGCCAAGGTATGATTTGGAAAATTGTATTTGATGCGGTCGGAAAAGTGCTGGAGCCCGGCAGCAGGAGAGCACGGGACGGTGCGCGCGGAGCGAGGCAGCGCCTTCCCACGTCAGCAGCGGCCGGTTTTCTGGGGCAGGGCCGCGCCGAGGCCGAGGCGCGCTGGGGGCTNGGTAGGCCCGGGGCGGGCGGGACCCGTCCCCGTCCCCATCGCCGTTCCTGCCCGGGACCCGTCCCCGTCCCCATCCCCGGTGCCGTCCGTACCCTCCGCGTCGGGCGCAAGCCGCGGTACCGCCCCGGCCGGCGGGGCTCCTCCGCCGCGGGCTTGTGCAAGAAGGAAAGTGCTGTTTCGCAAACGCCGCGGAGATCGGCAGTACCGGGCTCTCCCCAGCTGTCTGTTAGTTGCGTCTTTCTCCTTTACGATTTGGTGTTTCTAGGGCTCTTCTGGGAGGGGGAAATGCTTCTACTGAACACGGGCTGAGCGGGTTCTGTGGAATCGTCTGGGCAGAAAAAAGATTTCCGAAGAAATCTGGTGGGTTGAGGTTTTGGAAGTTTGGAGGGAGTGGTCGGGTTTCAGTTTTGGGGTGTTTATTTTGAAAAGATGATGCGTGGCAGGAGTCTGCGTCTTGGCTGCTTTGAGAGGAAGGAAGAGGAGGGAGAATTGTTTCCTGATAGTAGCAGAGGCTGCTTATCGCATTGTCTGTTCAAGGACTCAGATTTTCGTAGGACGAAAGGTAAATGTTTGGATTATTTTACGTATCTTTCCTTTATTGTCATGCCTAGGAAAAAAAACAAAACAAGGAAACCATTTTCACTCAGTGAAGAAGAAATAAATTCTTCTGAGTATCCATTATTTTTGACTTCTGTTATGGCATATGTGTCCTTCAAGGAACGTTCTTCTGCATAGAATGTAACTTTTCATGTGAACTGTGTGCTTTGTGAGCAACATCCTTAGTATTAGAACATAATCCGTTAAGTGTTAAACAGTAGAACTTCCAGTTGAATACTGGAAAATACCTCTTACACGCTTACTTAACAGAGGAGGTTTGAGCAGTCATAATACCTGCTGGGATTGTGGAGCATGATTATATCAAGCTCTTCAGCATTCTGTTTTGATAAGTGTGAATGTCAAAATACAGATTCATTAGCATGCTTTACTAAAGAATAAGAAATTTATTTAACTAGAAAACTAATGCAATAATAATTTTAACTGTATTTTCTTAAGTAAAAGCAGTGTAATCAGCTGCATGCCACCACATATAAAAACTACCTTTGTATAGCTGTAAAAGATTTTACTGCTTTCAATGAATCTGCCTTTATAGCCCAAGTGTTTGTGTTATGGACATTACACTGCAGACTTGGTGTAAGCTTTGATTTTTGGTAGTTTGGGAGTGTTTTGTTATTTGTTTAAATTAACGTCTAGTGATTTTTATGTGGAAATCTTCAGAAAAGATTTGTTTTGAGGATGCTTTTTGAATAGGAGGGCTTTTATTGAGAAACACGGGCTTCGTGATTGGGATTGGAGTGTGAAATACTATCTGTCACTTGAGTAATAAAAACTTGGTCTGTCAGTACTTTGGCAGCAGCATTGGGTGTCTTCTGCAGTCATGAAGACAAAATCGTACTCAACGCTGATACAGAAATGTAAGACAGGGGGGGTTTCTGTTTCATATTTTTATTGGTATCTTTTAGTCTGTGATGTTACTACTCTGACCATATTCTATGTATTATTTGTTTTCTAATGCTGTATAGGAAAGAACTTGCATAGATTGGCACTTTCTTTGTGTTTCCCTTATGGGGATTGAGAAATAGTGCCAGTTAAGAAAGTCAAATTAATTTCTGCAATTAGTAGAAAAAGATCATTTTGTATTGTATACCTCATGCTTTGTGATGCCCTAAAGTGGCCAAGTGATTGTCCATAAAAATGCTATTATGTTGTAAGTGTTTATATAGTAAGGAAGGAGTTGATGAAAATCTTAAGGGATATTGCAGGACCAACTGGCCTTTTGTGGCCATGTCATTCACCAAGGAATAAGGTTTTTGCAGCTGAAATTAGTTTTCTTCTGTTTAACAGGATAGTTCTTTAAGGCCTTTAAAAACACCCTTCAGCTAACTTAGGTATATGGAGAATTACAAACTAATTCAAGATGGTCAATGAAAAAAACCCAAACAACCCAACCCCTCTCCCTCCCGCCTCCCCAATCCAGCCCCAGTTGAAAACAGCTGTGATTTAATCTGTCAAGAAAACATTGCACACAGAGCACGAGGAATAAAGTCAAGTCAAATGTATTCTTCAGCCTGTAACTCACATGCTTTGTTTTCCTCAATTTGCTGCTTGTTCAAAATTTCCACATCTTGTGATCTGGCCTTTCCCATTCAGTGTTATAGACTGAGAAGAGCAATAAAAAATAAGCTACTGGAATTTCAGATTGAAATCATGGTGCTATTGAGGAATGCATTATTTTTTAAAATGCCTCAGTTACTTGTTAATGTAATGATTCCATCATCTGGATTGCTCAGCCTGGTGTCAGGTAATGGGAGCTGAGAACTCTGTGATGTACTCAAGCGTTATTTCTCAGACAAGAATTTTGGAAAAAATATGCTGTGACCTTTACAGCAAATAAAGCAAATTGTTCATATTTTAAAGCTGTAGATAACCAACCTACTACTTGTGTGATTGGGGTTTTTCTGTACTTTTCCAACAGGTAGAATACAGCAGAAGAAGCTAAGTGTGTGTAAAAATCTTCTCCATTTAAATATATATAGCAGATACCATCCGTTTAGGTAAAGGAGCACAGAAAATTGTATACTTTATGAATTATGGATAAATTATGTTTGAGAATATTTTCATGGAAAGGCATGGAAATACTGATCTTGCAAGTACTTGCTGTAACACAAAATGCTGCTAATACAATCAAATGAACATTTGGTTGTTCAGCAAGGCCTCTCATTAAGGGGGGAAATAATTAATGTTATGAATATATATAAATGAACAAAAGCATAATTTCTCATTTATTTTTATAATGGTATCTTGTAGTGACACATTTTCTTGCTTCAGAAACAAAGGAACTCTGGCCAGTGATGCTGGACTGTGTGTCTGGTGAGCTATGTGTGGGTAACTTCTCTGTGAACAGTGGTGAATTGGGAGTGGAACAGAAATTGCCCAGAGTTGTGAAAGAAAAAAAAATTCTGGGCTATTGGCTAAGTGGAAACATTCCAGACACTGCAGATTTTGGAGCCCAGATGCTTGAAAGTATTGGACACCAAACTTGCTGAACTGAGAGTGGCTTAGGAGTGTTCACTGTAATTTGTCAGTCATCTGGAAGGATGCAGCAGTGATCAGTGATGTTGAGCTTGAACAGTTTTGCTGCAGGTCCTGACACCTCTGGGACCTGGCGCAGCATAGGAGGGAGCTCAGCAGTGAGGGTGGTTTGTTGTCTGAGCTGATGCTTTTTGCTCTAAACTTTGCTGGTTAGTGGTTGCAGTGCTTTAATTAAAAGTTGGGCTGCCCTCCAGAAAAAGCCATCTGGCTCCAGATTGGCTGTTTGAGCATAGCAGGAATAGTAAATCTTAAGAAATGCAAACTTTCTGGTGGTGTTCCCTTTTTACAAAGTAGCTTGAGGGAGAGTTTGTCTGTGTTCAGAAATGTAGCTAGAATTTTCATGAGATTTCTCACAATGTGAGGTCTGCTTGTTGTGTTCCTTTGGACTCTTCCTTTAAACTGCTTAATGTTGGCATACATGTTCCACCAGTGGGTCCAGGTAGAGAATGACAGTGCATGGCTGGTTTCCTCAAATAATTCTTCTGTTTGTGTCATGTCTGCATCAGAAGGTGACAGTTCTACATCGTTCTTAGTGGGAGAATACAGGGGAATATTTTTAATTAAATTGTAGTAATTTTCCATTGTTTAAGTGGAAAACTACATGGTACTGTATGACTCTTCAGTTAAGAGCAGCTTTTACTCCTTCTGTTGCCTGTAAGTTTGCAGCAGTACACTTACAGTAGTTCCCTATTTCACACCAGTTTGGGTGACATTCATGGCAGTTTTTCTTCTCACAGAAGTGCATCCATTGAAATGTGACTGCGTGGCTCTGCAGTAAGAAAGCACCTTAGCAATATTTTAGTAGCAATAAGGATTTTTTGTGACATTGATTGGTGCTCTGCCTAATTAAATGTTCTGACTCTCATGGTGGGCAGTAGCCAAATACTCTCGAAAGTCATGAGAAATGGGGCAAGCATAGAAACGTTCCTTTTTTTGGCAGATAAAGTGAATTTAAAAATATATTTCCAAATTTGTGCTCCTTACGATTAGGGGAAGAGGTAGATTTAAATATTCTATGTGTGGTTCTTCATTTTGTTTTGTTTTGTTTTTAAACAGTCTATTTCAAACAACAGCTTTAAATATCAATTTTGTTTAAACAAAACTAACTTTAACAGAGATTTTTAGGATGCGCTTTTAATTGTAAATAACTGAGATGCCTGTAATAAACTCAGCAAAAACTGTTCAAAGGGAGAGGAAGACTCCAGAAGAGGAGGATTGTGTATGGGAGGAAAGGAAGGGAAGGTAACAGGCAGGGAGCAGCAGGACGGTACTGAGTAATTCTTGGGGAAATTACTTAAAGCAGGGGGGTGAGAACTTTGTACTGCTTTGCTTTGCCACTTTCTACTGAATGATGGGAACTGCTGCCTGGCCCTGTGTGTAACAACAACATCACCTGGGAGCTGAGAGTGCATCTGTGCAGCTCAGTGGAGAGCAAGTGCAGTTGGGAATTGAAAAGCAACAAGGAGCAACTTCAGTAAAATCCATTCATGGTTCTCTGAAGGTGTTTGGCAAGAGAATAACGGGACAAATTGTGAGAGAGGTTCATTAAGTTCAAGAAGTCATGGGCAGAAGTTAATTGTAGGCATAACTTAGATTGACTGCACGTGGATTGCCTCATTAGCTGTGTTGTGGTAGCAAAGAGAACCACTTAAGTACTGCATCCTGTGTTAGTGGAAGCTCTTTCAATTTTTGGTGGTTTTCTGCTGGAGCACGGTAAAACATTGCTTTACATGGCCTGTGTGCAAGTGTATCTAAAGGAAGTATAAGCTCTCAAATTTACCAGAAGTGAAGACTTGCCACTGGCTAAAGCTCCAAAGGAAATACTTTAGTGCTAGGGATAGAAGGGGAGCCGTTGACTCCTGGCAAAAAGTGACTGTAGTCTGTAGATGTAAAAACTGCTGCTGTGGTGGTCATTCCCAAACTGCCAGAGGTGGCTGTGGGGATTGGCATTTCCCAGAGTCCAGTTCTTTGACACTTTTAAACTATTCTTTACCCTATGTATTTTTTTTGTGAGGGAAATGGTTTTCTCTGGTTTCCTGTGTGCAAGAAAGAATATATGAAGCTGATTTCCATTTCAGATTAGAAGTATCTTGCTTACATATCTTTCTTACCAGCTGAATCTGCAGTGTCTTCGTGTATCATTGATTTGTTTTGCTACTTGATTTATGAATGTTTATTTGATTTATGTATCTTGTATCCTACCATGTGCATGATGTACTGAGAGGAGCTGGAGTAGCAGCTCCAGGCATAACTGAGGTTTTCTGCTTAATCTCCTTGAATGGTGCTTTGGAGCTATTTGCTCTAGGATGTCGTGGATGTTAAAGCTCACAGGGATACAAAGAGCCAAATGACAAAATAAAAATCTCTCTCATTGCTAAACTGAGATTGCAAATTGCGGAGCCAGAGAGAGCACCCTGGGGAAGCATCAGTTCTTGTTTGCTGTGCTGTTTGTGCTTTGTCTTGTCATTAGCTGCTGTCAGGGCGAAAACATAATGGCCAATGAATCTTCAGTTTTACTACACCGGAAGTGTTCTCCTGTGAAAAATGAAGACAGTTCTGTGCCATTGCTGTGCTTTATGCAGCACTTACTGTATTTATTTTGTAAGGAAATGTGTGTTGTTTGTTGGTTTTTATTCTTTTGCAGCTGTGCCTTGCACAGGTACCCTCTTAAGTTGTGATAAACAGAACAGGAAGCTATTTAAAATTACCTCTAAAGAGTAAGCATAGTCATTTTTTCATAGATAATGCCACCAAACACTTGGGAGAAAGTAGGAGAAAGGCTGGCTAAAAGATAAGCACTCCATGTGCTTACAAGCCAAAGGAGAGGAGTGTCCTCTCACTGGTGTTCAACTTTTTGTTCCTGAGCCATCTGTCTTACCAGGTCAGGTGTTTGTCCTAGACTGGCAGCTGAGGATGTATGTTGAAGTAACAATAACTTTTCCATGAGAGTACCTGCAGTGTCAGATGCAATCACTTGTCTCTTGTTGGTGGCTGTATATTGTCATTTGGCATGCTTTGAAATGACTTAGAGCTGTGATTCAAGTTGTGTTTGAATTCTTCCTCACTTACTGCCCATTCACATTTTGGACTGTAGTCTTGTAGATTAGGCATTAATGTTGGATTTTTTTGTTGGGGTTTTTTGTTTGGTTTTTTGGGGGTTATTTTGTTTGTTTGTTTTGAATACAATTTTTCTATAAAATCTGGTTAGCTCATGGGATCAGGAAATACAATATGTAGATTTAGTCATTAAAGTAAGAGGCATTGCAATGCATTATTCATTTGTTGGTTTCTGCTGCTAAGAAAGCAAGTTAGAAGAAAATGGGCATCTTCCTGAATGTGTATGGGATTTTTTTCCCATAATATAGATTTGTGGTTATATGTTCAAACAGTGCTTTGTGTGTAAATTATAAGATGCTGCTGCATTTTCTAATGTTTGAGTGTAAAACCGAAGAAAAGGAATGCATGAGACTACTTCTAATGGAAAATTCTGGCATGAGAATCATGGAGGTCCATGTGAGCATAAGGTGCACATGATGCATTGTGGTTATTTCTTTTAAATCCTACTGATTTTGAGTGATGATGATCCCTTGGTGATCTGCTGATTATCTGTGTTGGGTTTATTATTGCACTTGGAATTGTTGTGCTCATGTACCCAGGACATGCAGAGATCTCATCAGTGCTCTGCTTCTGTGTCCTGTAGGCTGCAACTCGTCAGGACATGACCTATTGGCTTCAGGAGCTGCAGCAGAAGAGGTGGGAATATTGCAACAACCTCGACGCAGCAAAAAGGGACAGCCGGACTTCCCCCACACCAAGTGACTTTTCCAAAGGTCTTGTTGCCAAAGACAACCCTGGTATGTTGGAAATTTGAGTGAGAACAGAAGGCATGGCTCTCTTCAGCGTCAGTTCATCAGTACAAGGTGTTGCACAGGGATAGAGAACAGTCTTAAGAGAGCTTTTTTCACATCTGTTTATCAAGTAACTCTATGTGAACTTTGCATATGCTACAATTATTAACCATAAATGTAATTTTATATGTGATTTCATATCCTTTGTAAAATCTGTTGACTTCTTAAAAACAGGTTTTTAGGAATGAAGTAAAATGGACTAGCCTTATGACTAGGTTTCATTAAGTACAGCTTAGATTAAGTAAGTGGTCTTTTAGTGGTTGTAATATCTTAAAAATTTAGGATGGTAAATATCCTGAGATGTAAACTCCAGTTTTTAATGGGATCAGGTATATTTTGCATTCTGGATGACCGTACTTTGTTCCTGGAAAGGTATGGTGTGGTGGATCTATCTGACTGTGATAAAAACGTCCTGCCTTTCAAAACTGGAGGACAGTTTGCACTGATATTACATGTGTGAAATTCAGTCTCTGAAATACCTTTAGGCAAGGAAAACGTAATTCTAGACTAGTGTCAGAGTTATAAAAATGTCTGTGCATTATACAAAGTTATTCTGCGTTTTTTACTACATTGTGCAGGCACTTGTGAATTGTTTATTCCCGAGTCCTTACAGAAATGGATTCCTTGCTGCTTTCTGTTACCCATAAATAAGACTGAGTAAAATCCAGTTCTGTGCCAAGTTGGGCATTAGTAAGGCTCTGTTGGGTTTAGGCAGAGTCTTGAGGTCAGACATATTTCATCAACAGATGTCGCATTTGGTTGATGTTGCTTTGCTCCCGCTGTAAACCCAGTGGTGTTGAGCTGTTGTTGTCACACCTTGTCCCCTCCCCAGGTTCAGGTCCTGCTGCAGTGTTGTCCTCCAACCCAGTTTGCTGCTCTCCTTTGAGAGACGCTACTGCTTGTGGCTGCTTGCTGCACCCAGCTGGCCTCACACGTGTTTGCTGGGAGCTCAGCTGGGCCGTTCAGCCACTGCGGGCACTCCCTGCTGAAAGCAGAGCCCAGCTCCGCCCCTGAGCTGGTGCAGGGCTGGCCCTGCCACGTGCTGATGCAGGGCCTGCAGGCAGCAGCAGTCAGCCTTTTCTCCAGGTTAGTTTTTGGCCAGTGTAGTTTCCAGAAGTGGTTTGTTGTAGGGACAGGTGGGTGCCAGGATTAGTCCAAGAGAATTGTTGGGAATGCCAAGCGGGATGGTTTGAGACCACTTTTGTGGCAGCAGCCTGTCTGGTAGCAGCTTGTCAAACCGTATGCTCCAGAGCACATGTACTGGTGGGCAAAAATTTAAGTGTTGCAAAAGGGAGCAGGCTTTGGCTCTTTCAACCCTTTCTCTTTCTGCCTTCAGCCTCTTGTTTTCTGCTGCACAGGCTTCCTTTTTGTGTTGTGTTTAACTGACCCTGTGCTGAGTAGGTTGAGTTCAAGTGTTAGCCAGAAGGGAGGACTTTTTTTTCATTTCTGCTACATTAAAGAGTAGAATATGTTCAGTGTGCAATCAGGTGACTTGCACAGCTGGTGGACAGGAGGGAACAAGGCACAGTGAGTAAATACAGGAAGGCAGAGTAAAGCAGCAGACAGGCCTGGCCTCTTGGCAGCAGAGTGTTGGATCACATCAACTCTAATATGTAACTTGGCCACAGAATCTGTTCGTTCTTGTTTGTGCCACTTCCCTCAGAGCTTGGGTACAGTGTGAAATGAGCCTGCTGTCACTGCAGCGTGTGCAGGTACTGTTCCCTCACGCCTGCTTTGCATCACATCCAGTCATTTAATCACTGATCTGGTGTTTTCCTTTCCTGTAAGTCACTGGGGGCTTTCTGGATGAGCAAGCTGAACCTCTTTGTGTGTTTTTCGGGGTTTTTTTTGTTTGTTTTGGTTGGTTTTTTTAATTTAAATTATTATTGTTGTTCTATCCAGGACAAGGAATGTCAACATGAAATGCATGGGCTGAGTAGGCCCATCCCTTTCAGGGGCAGCCTGCAGTTAAACTGCATTATGTAGAACTTGGAGCTGCATCTAGAGTATCTCATTTTCTAGGAAAAATTACAGTGATGACTCTTATCATCAACTGAAGTATTTAAGTAGGGATTTCTTTTGGGGAAAATGCAAATAGCCAGAATGATTGATGGCTGTTTCTTTTTAATCAAGTACTCCAAGAGTTTTCTCTAGAGTTATGGGATTCTGTAAGGCACTGGTTTCATGTTGATGACTAAGATATGTGTCCTGTGGCTTTTTTTCCTCTCTTTTTTGAAGAGGGGAATGTGCATGCAGTGATGTGCTTTATACTGGAGCATAGAAATTGGATTATTTTGCTAATGCTTGAGTACAGATGCTGTCATTAATGTTTTAAATGGGGAAGTAGTCTGTCTTCAGTCCAAACACAGAACTGCTTACTGCAGCCTTGCCTGTTTGTCCTCCCCCTGTCCTCTCCCATCCCAGTTCAGAAATCTGGACTAGCTGGAACATACATGAAGCTAGATACTGCTTTGTGGATCAGCCTTGAAAGGTTTTTAAGAACATTCAGTGTAGTGAAAAATACTTCAAAGTATTTTTTGGAGTGGGATGTGGGAAAGTTAATATTAACAAAAATCACACTGTAGGATTTGTCGTGGAGGTACCTTACTGCCACGGAAGTCAAATAAATTATTTATTCTTTATAGGATATGGAATTATTATTTTTTTCTTGAAATCGATTGAATGTTAATGTAGTTTCTATAATTTCTGTTCTTAATTTGCATTAATAAAACATGCAATGCCATGCATTTATAAGATTGTTGTGTTTTGAAATAAGTTCCAAAACAAGATTTATTTTTTTTTACTTGGAGGTTGCTTGGGCAACCACGCTCATTTGTTGTGCTGTGTGTGCTGTGCCGTGCATACCTCTAACCAAGCTGCTGGCTGGTGTGGGCAGGGGAGGATGTACAGTGAGCAGCCTCAGGGTGCCACATTCAGACAATTGGCATGTCTGTGAGGGGAAATGCATTTGTTGGAAATTCAGCTCTTGAGCGATTCCTTTACCTGGGCCATCCTCTAAAGGGATTTTGCAGAATCAGACAGGTAGGACATGAAACAAGCTGTAAGTGTAAAGGCAGAATGTTAGTATTCCACCCTGGCTTTGAGTATCTGTAAGTTTTTGATCTGTGGGTTGGGTTTTTTTACTTTTGGGGTGTTGGGTTTTCTGGGGCAAGGGAGGTTGGGTTTGGTTTTGTTTTTAATTATTATTTTGTAGTTAAAACTTAATTGTCATCTTTCGTCTTCATTAGACAGTAAATATGATCCCATGTTTATTTTTATCTAAGCTATTTTAGCTAAACTGTGTTCAGTTCAAACAGCCACAGTCCAAAAGAACTTGGAATTCCCTTTGGCTGATAAGGCCCTGAAGCATCTGTTCATAAAAATCAAGGCAGTGTAACTTGTACCTCTATTTGAAACATGACAAGATACATTTCTGTGTCAGATACCATTTTTCAAGGGTTTGGGAGATTCCTAGGGTCAGTGATCTTTTTTGCTTCATATTCGTTATCACAGAATGTTCTTTCTACTTCTAATCTTTGACACTTGATGTAAGTAACCCTCTGCTGAGTAATTGGAGGGTTCAGCTTGCTCAAAGATTGTCTTGCTGCTGGTGCCAAGCAGTTGTCAGAGAGAAGGCTGAAAGACCCGTGATAAAAGAGGGCATCATAATTTCTTAGGGTTTTATTTAAGTCAAAGCCCATCAAATATGTATGTTACTTTCTAATATAAATGTTGAATCCAGTCTGAGAGTGTTGTCAAAAAATCTTTAATCCACTTCAGTACTTCGTGAATTGTATCAAGAAGAATCTGAAAATTGCATTTGGGCTTGTTTAACTTGCCTTTTCAGAGGGTTTGTAGAAGGCTGTAAACCACTTTATGCTTCTCTCTAATGATTTTGCTGTTCATAGTATATTCCATATTCTGGATTTTTTACTCCCTCTGTGTGCTGGAGGGAGAAAGGCGCTCTCCAGGCTAATGGAAACACTGAGGTAGCACAGACACTGCAGCTTGTGCACTCTGTGTTTGCCAGTGTGGTGTGTTGGAGACCTGGCTGGCTGGTTGGGTCAGCCTGGATCCTCTGGCTGTTGTTAGCTGTGGCTCAGGGCTGGGCCTGGTTCTTGGCCAGTTCCTACGGAGCCATTTGGAGCCTGTGGGGTTTTGCTGGGATGTACAGGGCTCTGCTGCAGCTCTGCATGGCCTGTCCATGGGCCCCACACCTGCTCAAGTGCACAGGAGAGTTGGGTGGAATGAGGAGGATCTGCATTCAGCTCAGCCAGAGCTCATGGATCCTCACTGTGTCTGCAGAGCTGTGCCAGCGTTCTTGGCTCTGGCAGCGCCCAGCCTGGATTGGCACAGGACTGCCTCAGGTCTGTAGTCTGCTTTGTGAGCATCACACAGGTCCTGTCTGTTATCAAAAGTATGTGGCTGCAGTGAGATCTCACGGAGAAGTTTGCTATTTTTAAGGTTCTTTTGAACAGAATGTTTTATAGTTATGTTGCAATTGAAAATAAAACCTGAACATCACTAGCAGACTTAGCAGTATATGACTTTACATAGCCACTGTTCTTTTATGCTTATTTTTCTCTCTCTCTCTCTTTTTTTTTTTTTTTTTCCCATTTAATATAGATCTGAGTATCCTAAGTCAAAATGCTTCAGCAGAGAGAGCTAGAAATATTCTAGCTGTGGAGACTTCTCCTACAGACCTGGTGGGGGAACAAGCAGCTTCCCAGCCTGCACCAGTCCAAGCAAGTGCCATCAATTTCTCACAATGGAAACAATGGAGTACTGAGATCAAGTAAGTTGGGAACCTGGGAGAAAGAGTTACCATGAGATTGTTAGTTGCTGGCCGAGACTGTTTCCTACATCAGTATATAGTTGGTGGAGCTTCTTAGAATGATGGGAGGTGATGGAGTGGATCTGTATGTTGTATCTCTCCAAGTAAACTGTTTCTTTACTCTGTTTACTGTTTGAAGGATGTAAGGGAACATTATTGTGTAGCATCACTTATACCTGAAAGGGAGACTCCAAGTCTTGTACAGCACTTTCAGTGATGGCTTTGCTCTCTGAACCCCAGCAGAGAGTTGTATTCTCAGCCACTGCTGCTTTGTCATGGAGCTGCCAATTGCCAGCATTGGAGTAGTCATAGTACTCAGTGCATAGGAACTAAGTGATGTGATGAAAATCAAACCAATATAAATCCTTTTTTTTCTTCTTAAAAGAAATGAAAGCATGTGGCACAGATTTGAAGTAGATGTAGTTTGAATTCCTGAGCAAAAATGTGGCAGACCCTTTCTGAACAGCATCAAAACCCCTCACTCATAATGAATTTACTCTTTAGTATTAATTGCTTTAAGGAAAGCAATCCCATTGGTGGTGTTCTCTCCTGTTGGGTTTCTCTCTAAATGATTTTGTGCTTTGCTTTGCCCACATAGATGGATTTTCCACTTTACTTAAAGCATTTTGCAGTGCAAGTATAGAGCAGTTCACAAAGCAGAGCTGTAGCTTTGGTTAACCAGACCACTTCCTTCTTGAGCTGGGAGGAAAGTATTCGTTTTCATCAGCAGTGCCAAGTTAAACAGATGCCTTTTAAAGCTTTCTTGTTTAGCACAGAGATCTGAGAGGTTACCAGGTGGTGTTGGTTTCGACTGTTTTTCTGGCTGTTTATTTTTTTTCCCCCTAGTGTTCTGGTTGATTGTTTTCCTCCCTTCTCCAGCACTTCTGTGCCATTTGGGACAGGGGGATGATCTGACAGTCTTTGGAATATGTGTGTCCTATCCCATGTCTTACTGGATTGTAACTAGTTACAGCCCCAGTGTTAGAGGATGGATCGAAGTGTGACTAGAACTGCAGAGTTTCCTCTCTTGCTGAGAGCACATTTTTATCTTATATTTATTAATTTGTATTAAGATGTGTAGGTGTCTCAGTCAAAGCCTTGTCCTTCCTCCTGAACACATTTACAGTGTGTGTGACAGAGAAGATATTGCTGTAATAGCTGTATTTGCATCCTACGTAGCAGTTGTGATGTAATAATGGGGGAAAAAAAGGAAAAATATGTCTTGGAGTTAAGCAGCGTATATATTTATAGTAATTAAAGTTGAAATACACTTTTCTACTTTTTAAAATACATTTTCAAATACTGTTTGATACATACAGACATTTAGGCTTGTTTTTTTTTTCTTTCATTTTCATACTCTCAGCTACTTACTTATGCAAAATATGGACTTGGAAACATACTGAATTATAGTAACCTCCAGTTATATAACCATAAAATAGGACTTAAACCCCAAACATTTAAAAATAGAGACTCATTAGATCATATGATTGGCTCTTGCGTAGGTTGTCCGATTGTACTTAGGAAAATAAATACTGTTTTCAAATTTATCTATTTAATCTTTTCATCGTATTTTAATCTAACAGAAAGCAATGAAGGAGTGCTGCTTTAGTGCCCTGAACAAACCTGTGCAAAAGCTTTACAAAACCCAGCATCAGCTATGATTTTTCATGGGCCTAACAGCAGTTCTTTAAAGAAGCTTTTCTGGAAGTCACTTGAGTTGTTCTTTGTGGTTTTTTCAATCTTTAGAAGGTGGTGTTCAGACAGGCTGTAAATGCCAAGGCTGACTGAGTGCAGAACAGGCAGTTGTGGAGTTGCATGGTAAGGGATCTGCCACCATTTGGAGAAGAGATGCAGAGATGCCAGGGGACACTTACTGAGACACTCACTGATCTTGGGTGCCCTAGGAAATATATCCATCATCGCCCAATTTGATCTACAGAATTTGTGTGGAAGGTCTGAACAAAGAAATGAGGCTTCTTGCCCCCAAAAGGAATTGTGATTCTTTCTCGAAGAAAATTAAATCTGTAGCATAAATGAGTCTTTGCCAAGTTTGTAAATTGATGGTTGAAATAGTTTTATTATTAACCATTGGGATTATTTAAAAATTGTAAATATTTATCAGTTCATCAGATTATAAAAGTTATGCACTGCTTAATGATTAGCTTGGAGTTCATGTTGATCGGATGTTAAGTCTCTTGTGAAGCTGAAAGACTGGCTTGGATCATCAAATGGTGTTGAACCCATAGTATGGGTTATTTTCTGCTTAAGTTTTGAAAAGAGAATGTGGATGATTGAGTGAAAGCATCTTTGTGAGCTTGCACAGACTGTGTGGAAAATGCTGAGATACTAAATATATTTCCAGTTTTACACCTAAAATACTAAACTGGTTCATATGGATTGATTTAGAATCTCCTTGTGTAGTTGAACAAAGGCTTTACAATGCTGAGCTGTGTGAGTACTCATGGACATAAGAGTGGACATTTCTGAGTACGTGATGGTTGTGTGGGAAACTGGGTTAGGTAATCTCACCCTGCTGGGAAATGTATTGTTCTTCTATAGAATTATCTGGCTGGAATTCAGAGGATGCCCCTGAAATGTTCTTGCAGATAGTTGGCCATGTTCCACCGTAGAAAAGAAAACTGCTAAGGAGTCTTGTCATCAGCGTTTCAGCTGCAGCAGGTCTCTTGGATGATCCCAAGTTTTCCATTAATCCCCAGTATGGAACTATAACATTACATGTGTTTTGACTGCATGCCGTTCAGTTTAATGCTTGGCAGTTACCCTAAAATTCTAAACTACAACTGATCAATAAAGAGATGCTGCTTGTAAATCCTAACTTTGTTTTGTACTTGCCCGCTGCAAAAACAACACTAAAACAAGGGATGCAAAAGACAATGGCATTAAAACAAAATAATTCTTCTATTCTTGGAATTTAGCACTGTTGATTGGCAAGTGCTATTTGGTAGCATATGCTTTATTTTCTTTGAGCTTTTATTTGGTATTGGTTTTGTCTGTGTTTTTAGCTTATTTTTAGAAATGGAGAAATCTTTGTCCCTTTTTCCTGCTGTCTTTTTCACAGAAATTCCATGTCGTCCTTAAGAAAAGGAAATAACGAAAATCGCAAGAGCGTATTTTATACCACTGAGGAGTGGGAACTGCTGGATCCAACCCCAAAAGATTTGGAGGACTCAATGGCTCTGGAAGAAAAGAGGAAACACCTGGCAGAAGGAAGTAAAGGTAGAAGTGGAGGAAGGAAGGGGAGCATATGCCTTACCTTGTTTAGTGTCGAGTACTGTGTTATGTCTGTCTCTAGGAAATGAGTGGAAGCTTATCTTCTCTTCACAAACCACATCCACAGCTCTGTAAATTATTTGTAAAAAATCAATTCCTTATGATGTGTTTGGGGTCCCCTGCCATTCAAATACAAGAGAATAAAGACAAAGCCTTGTCTGTTTCTGGTTTTCTGAGCATGTTACTAGTTCTAGTTTTGTCACATGAGTTGCGAAGTAACACAGCAAAGGGAAATACTGAGGTTTGTAATTACTCGCTTGAGTGTCACCCGCTGAAGCAGAATTGCCTTTAGACTCTGTGTATGTACCTGTTTCATTGGTTTGCTTCTGAAATAGGGAAGAAGCAGAGATGGACATGAAGCAATAGCTCATCTGTGTATTGTAACTGGTTCTCAGATTTGACCAGTGTCTGGAATAACCCTGTCGAGATGTTTTTACATCTCTTTAAGAGCACTTAAGTGATTTAATCTGTTGGAAAACATCGTGTACATGGAGGTGAAACCTTACATTGAATGCGTCTTACAGGAGCAGTAGGCTGTGATATCAGGGATGGGTTTGAAACAAAGTTTACTTTGCCATAGTTAGGGATACCTTTTATTTTCTGTAATGAATTGTAGAATTCTCTTCATGTCTTATATGAAAAGTGTTAATTTATGAGCCAAGTCTTTCATCTGGGAGGGGAGAAGGTTTTGAGCTTATTTTTCCCCACCAAAGGAAGCAACTTGGAAAATGAGGCATGTTTAACACTTACTGTATTGAGTGGTTTGAAAGCTGCTCAAAGTTTAATGTTAATGAGTATATTTTTTAAGGAAATTTGAGTGCTTTGAAATACCTTTTTACTAAGTGAACCGAACTAGAAGGAATTGTTTTATGCAGGACTGACTAGTTCAGCTTTTCCATTTGATTTTGGCCGCATTCCACACAAAGCAAGGCGCCCGTTGAAAGATATGATTGGATCAAGCAAAAACCGCACCAGCAGCGACTCTTCTCCAACAGAGTGGTGTTCTGGCAATGGGAACAGACTAGTCTCTGAGCTGCAACTGAAGTATCAAAGCCAGCAGGAAGAGTTGGAGAAGTTAAAGAAAGATCTTTTGAGCCAAAAGGTAATTAAGCCTTCAGGCAAAGTGCACAAAAGCAAATGGGTCTGGCAGGTGATTGTGAGTTTAACCTTTTTGGTCATCTCACTACCGTAAGACCTTAATGGTTGTTATAAAATGATGGTTCTAAACAAACCTTTGTATACAAAAGGTCTTGAAACAAGAAGGACCACCTTTTACATCTGTTGAAGATTAGATCCCTGAATAAAACTTCCATTTGCACAGTGTTCATTAAATTGGTTTATCTGTCTTCCTTATTCTCTGAAGTTAACTTGTTCGGTGTCTGCTAGGATCCTGGCTGATTGTCACAGCTTCTTTTTCCATATGTACATAAAATATCTGAGGAACTTCTCCTTTCAGGTTCTCTTTGTTTGTCTTTTGATTCTTTCAATGCTAGTGCAGTGGGTGGGGAATAGACCTGGCTTCTTTCTCTCATCAGGCATGGTTTTGTAAAATACAGGCCTGACCATAATGTGTGTATATAGACTGCACTCCCATGGTGTTCATGCTTGTGTGCCCTCATAACTCAAATTTATTCAATACCTTGGTTTTACCTAAAAGGATTCCTACTCATTTTAAGAAGAGAAATGTTTTAGGTCCTATCTGGAGCGGCTGCTTCTGCTATTTGCATTTTCCTTTGTGTGAGGTGATCAAAGGGAAACCAAAGAAGGAGTGTCTGAGCCCCATACTTATACTCGTTTTAGGCGTTATCTTTCCTAGGAGTACATTTGAGCTTCTGAGCCTGCTGCTGTGAGAAATTTCATTGGTCTAATCCAACACTGTATTCACAGCTGCTTCTGTTTTAATAAGAAGAAAAAGAAAAACGGTGTCTTAGGTAGTCATTTCTGTGGCAAGATTTTCTAAACAGCCCTTCAAAGATTTCCTTTTTGGCAAAGCAGCATTTGGTTTTTTCCTCCTTTTATTTTCTCTGCATCTGTTAGAGAGGAGAGCTCTTAGTTACCTTTGCTTTTTCCATTCTGTAATGTTTTCCTGTAAACTTTTTGGGCTTAAGCCTCTTCCCGTTCATCTTACAACAGGGCTGCTTGCAAGCAAGGCTTTTTTCAGCTTCCAAGTAACTGCTGGGTCTCAGCTGACCACTACTTTTCATTAACCTGTTGTAGCCTTTCTAGGCAGGATCCTTAGCTCAGTGACAGACACTGAAGCCATCTATGTAGGCCAGTCATTGTGTTAGCCTGCTAGAAATCATGTCAGAAAGTGTTCCCTTTGTTCTTTAAAACACCGGCATGAGGTCTCAACCCATTCCAAAAACTTTCTTTTGCTTGATATTAGATTTCTAAGCTATAAAATTAAGAAACTTAAAATTTCATTGGGTTTTTTTTGCTGTTGTTTTTTAATTCTCAGGAACTTGTTCGACTTCTGCAGCAAACAGTCCGATCTTCCCAATATGATAAATACTTCGCAAGCCACCTTTGTGAGGGGGTTCCCAAAGATACATTAGAGCTGTTGCACCAAAAAGATGACCAGATCTTGGGCCTCAACAATCAGCTTGAAAAGTTAAATCTGGAAAAAGATAGTCTCCAGCAGGAAGTCAAGAATCTGAAGTGTAAAGTTGGAGAACTCAACGAACGTCTGGGAATGTTGATGGAAACTATTCAAGCTAAAGATGAAGTCATCATGAAACTCTCTCGTCAACTCAGTGAATGTGAGGACAGCACATCCTCTCAGAGTGGAGCAATAAATTCCCCCACAGCCACCTGTACTAATAAGGAGCTACAGGAACTGGACCGACTAAAAGTAAGAGCGTTGTCTCTGTCTTAATGCATAGGGGAATCTCTTCTCCCTGTAAAAGTACTTTTTAGTCTGCTGTTCTGTTTGAGATCACTACAGCAGTTCTCCAGGACACTCATCAATGGAGGCTTTCTCAGCTTGGAACCTCCACTTTGAGCTGTTATGTGACAATCTAACCAGAACTTCCTTCCTTTGGGCCATCTCTAGTGCAGAGTCCTGTGCTTTCAGTAAATTAATCATTGCTGTGGAGCAGATGGGATGTGAGAAATAATCAAAGGAGCAGGAAGGATTAAGGGTAAGAGGAAAATATAGGCATGGAGGAAAACAAACAGAAATCTTGCTTTGGTGTTTTTTTTATTTTAAATATCAAAAGTGAGGCAACAAAGAGCATGTGGGAAAGCAAAGGGAAACTCTGAGGAGACAAAAAAGAGGGAGGAGTATAAGAACATCTTTTACCAAAGCTGCTACAGCTTTTACTAATGCTTTATTTTTATTCTTTAACATACCTCTGTGAATGTGTTACAAGTTCTTAAGGGAGTCACTGAAGTTATCCACTTTGCTCTAAACAGGCTTTCTTGCCTTTGGGTAAATGTTGTATTTTAAATTCATTAACATTCCAAAGAATTTGGAATATAAATAAATCACTTAAAATATGCATAAACATATGTAATTTTCTTTCCTATATGTGAGCCTGGTAAGTTTTAAAAAATAAAGTTGAAACTAGAAATAAGTGGTCTTGGCAGAAAACAGACAGAGCTTGTTGATGCTGTGCTGTGTGAGAGGCTGTGGCTGCTGGGAGGGTACCAACCTCATCCCACAAGCTCAGGTTTCAGAAGCAGTATTTGTAGCCAGGATCTGAGTGGTTTAGGCAGGGAAGCTCATTGCCAAGGATTTATATTTCTGTATGGAGGCAGACATGAAACTTGTACTTTTAATGAGGACCGGTGAGAGTAGTGAAAACCCAAGGGGCATCTGTCCCGTCTTTTTTGTGTGGCTGTGGCCTCTGTGGTGTGCTCAGCCTGCACGTGCCTGTCCTCCCTGCCTGTCCCCTGACGGCAGCCAGCTGCCTTCTGCAGGCAGGGGAGCACTGGGAGGGATGCAGGTGAGGCACAGCACCACCCTGTGCTCATGTTTGGAAAATGTCTTTCATTTATGAAACATTCGTTCATTTCATTCATGAAGTAAAATTATTTGATTTGAACCTGATATTTTTAATTAAAAGTTCTAGTAGTAGCTGCTGTTTCTATGGTCTAAGGTGATCTTTATCTGACAGACATAATCCGCTTTGTTTTTTTTATATCAACAGGACAATCTTCAGGGTTATAAGACCCAGAACAAATTTTTAAATAAGGAGATTTTGGAACTTTCTGCTCTACGAAGAAATGCAGAAGTAAGAGAGAGAGAATGGCAGGCAAAGGTCAGCATGTTCTCACTTGGAAATGTCTAAAGCATTTTTCCGTATTTTAGTTGTAAATCTGCCTAGGAACTGGAACAGCTTAAATGTATTGAATAGGACAGTTTAAAAAAAAATCCCTCTCAGTCCTTACAGACCAATCTTTCTGAGTGGATTCTTAAAAGAAGTAATTGCTTTTAAAATTGTGTGACCCGGTGGAACGTTTTAATAACTTATGAACAAAGGCATGTATATGTCTGAAAACATGGTTTCCTCTGAATTAAGGCTGTAATGATTTTTGTTTGAAGTGTCAGTGACAGGCTGTGTAAGGATTTGACAGGGCACAGAGTAGAGCTTTCTCCTGAGCATGCAGGATGACTGTGGTATGGTGAATGTAATTCGGGAGTTTTTGTCTAGATGAATTTGAGTGTGGAGATGTTGCAGGTAAATAATGAAGATTTCCAGTGCCTGGGGCTAGGGAAAATGCACACATCTGTAAGTAAGGCTAGATACTTGTAGCTCTAGGTTTGGTGGGGTTTGCTTTTGTTGTTTTGGAAGCCATGCACTCAGTGGCCAGGCTTAAATGCTGTATTTTTGGCACGGAGGTGTGTGTTTACAATTCCTACATGCTGTTACCTAACTCATATGCCACTTAAGTTTTTCTTGTTCAAACATGCACAGACTAAAGCTGCTACAACTCAACCATTTTGTTCTTTTAAGGTATTTCATACAATGTAGTGATAATTAAGGTTTGCTCAGATTTTCCATATGCAAAAATACAAGTGGTAGAAAACATGTGGCCTACTATGCTGCCTTATGTTTCCTGGTGTTGCAAAAATGGGAAAGTTAAGCTGACTGTTTTTGACTTAGAGGTTTCTAAATAGCATAAACCAATAGAATAGCGTTGAGCCAGATATTAAAAGAAATGTAGTACAAAGTAAGTGTCTGAAGATTTATATAATATATATGTGTTGTTTTCTGCAGTATACCAGCTTGGAAGCCAAGCTCTGCCAGATTGAAAGTAAATATTTGATCTTGCTTCAAGAAATGAAAACTCCTGTTTGTTCTGAGGATCAAAGTCCTGCTCGTGAGGTCATCACACAGTTACTGGAAGATGCCTTGAAAGCAGAACCTAGTGAACAACCAGAACAAGCATTTTTCAAACCACACCTGGTCAGGTAATTTGGTCCTATTAAATTAAATGTATGTGTGTCTTGGCCAGTGGGCTCTATTCTAGCACTGGAAAACAGACAGTGAAGATATATTTTCGCGTTTGGGTTATTTATTTTATTTCCATTCATGAATGAGGGTATGGTTGTGAAATCAATTTAGCTGTATGAATACATTTTGTTGAGGAATACATCTGGTGCAGGTGGAGATGCACACTGAGCTCTGGGTGGTCTTATCTGGGAGATAAGGGGCCATGAACTGCCGATCCTTTACGTAATAAAGGGCATGAGGCCTGGTGGCACCAGCCAGGGGAGGGACATGGGGAGACAGCAGGAGCCGAGTACTCAGGAGGAAGAGCGAGACTTTTCGAGCTTGGACTGTGAGGGGGTAAAAGCCCCGGGATTCCTTTGTTGAGGGCGCTTCGTGGCACCAGCTCGGGCTGTGTCTGTGTTTCTGTGCCTTGAATAAACTCTTTTATGGAAAGAGACATCTGAGACTCTGCCGAGGGAAGCCTGGGGCGGAACCAGTGAGGAAGCCTGGCCTGGCTGTGGGTGTGGGGTGTGCAGGAGTCGAGTGGGGACCGTCGGGGTGCTTTGGCCCCAGCAGTGACAGTCTCTGTTGGGAGTGTGGCTGCCAGGGAGTCTCGGGAATGGTCACACTGGGAAGTTTCACTGACACATTTATTCATTAATTGAGATACAGTATTAAACTTAGATGAAGGTATTGCCCTATGGCTGCTGAAGGTGGGCTGCTGAGGAGATGGGTACATTCAAACTCAACCATGTTCTTAAATAAATTGCTTAATTTGTGTACTAATATATACAGGAACATGGCCACCTAGTCTTTTGTATATGGAATTGTACAAGTAATCATTAAATGAACAATATACTTCAGAAAAATGTTTAATACTAGTTAAACTTAAGAGCTATGGAGAGTGACTTTGAAGTAACTCTGTAGTGGGAACTTGAGAGCTTCAGAGCTACTGAACATATTTTAAAAGCCTTTTTTCTTCCTCTCCGTTTCAGTGAATATGATATATATGGTTTTCAGACCGTCCCAGAGGATGATGATGAGGAGAAACTAGTAGCAAAATCACGAGCTTTGGACTTGAGATCACTTTCACTCAGTGAAAATCGAGAGATCTCCACAGGAGTGAAATGGGAAAACTATCTTGCAAGCACAATGAATAGAGAGATGATGCGCTGTGTGGAACTGAAGAACCTTATTCGCTCTGGAATTCCGCATGAACATCGTTCCAAGATGTGGAAATGGTGTGTCAGTCTCCATGTTAAAAAATTCAAGGACAGCGCTGTTCCTGGCTACTTCCAAACCTTGCTTCAAAAAGCTCTGGAAAAACCAAATCCTGCATCTAAACAGATTGAGTTGGATCTCTTGAGGACTTTGCCAAACAACAAACATTACTCCTCCCCAACATCTGAAGGGATCCAGAAGCTGCGAAATGTGCTGCTGGCATTTTCCTGGAGAAATCCTGATATAGGATATTGCCAAGGGCTCAACAGGTAAGATTTTGCTAATCCTGGGTAATAAGTATGCAGTGAAACACTTAGTGAGCCTTTCAAATCACATGTATAGCAACATGGTTTTGAGCAGCATTTTGCCTTATGGGTTGTATGCTCATAATTTATAATAAACAAATAACTATCACACTTTTTAAACCGATGAAAAAAGTAGTTGACCTGGATAAAAAAATTTGTAAAATCAACGTGGCATCAAAACTGGAACTGGAATTAACTCATAAGAAATGAGCTACTTAAATGTAGTATTACACTGACTTCATGTCAGTTGTAGGGGATTGTGTTGCTTTTTTGTGCAAGAATTTGTTAGGTTTTTTCTTCTTTTAAAGCAAGCAGAAAAAATGCTTGTGAGGTTTTTTTGTATTGTTAAGGAAACAAATTTCAGCATTTTCCACCAATGTCTTCAATCAGAATTGCAGAATTAGAAGGGGATTCTTGTGTTACAATGCTAAGAAAAATTCCGATTCCTTGCAGTTGGCCTTTCCCAGAATAGCTACTTGGAGATCTGTGGTAAAAGAAGGTGCTACTTGAAGCAGGTGTGTTAGTCTGACACCCTGTCTCATCCCTGTGATGTAATACTATAGGTGTCCATTTGTGCATTATTTTATGTACTAGAATAGGCTTTTGAACTTAGAGCAGCTTTGTCATTTGAAATTGCACTGAAGAAGTAGTAAAATAGAGGCAATGAATAACGTAGTAGAGGTGGTGAGGCGGTGGTGGTAGCAGTAGTAGTAATATGGAAACCTCCACCTAACACCCTTAGAATAAAGATTTCCTTTCTAAACTAGACTCTGTGTTTAGAGAGCTTGTAAAATTGGCAGCACCAACACTTCAAGAAATTCTTAGAGCAAGCTTTTGCCTTTGTCTATTTTCTAATTTAGCTGAATACAAATACTTGGTGTGGCTGAGAAGGCATGTCTTTGCTCCATCTTAAACTTCACTAAGTTTTGCTGTTCAGTACTCTGCTGTTAATACATTTATCTCTGCTAAATAGAAACAAATACTTTACTGTAATGGTTCTTAATACAGCTTGTGATTCTATAATAATCTTTGTCTCCAAATAAACCCATTTTCAGGTTGGTAGCAATTGCACTTCTGTACTTGGAGCAGGAAGATGCTTTTTGGTGTCTAGTAGCAATAGTGGAAGTTTTCATGCCTCGTGATTATTATACTAAGACACTGCTGGGATCACAGGTATGTGCTCTGCCAGGATAGAGCCTGGTCCTGTAAACTGCAGCCAGTCAAAAGCTTTCCTCTGCAGCTGTCTGATAGGCCTCTTTGGGAGGGGGACCAGAGTGGGATTGACAGGGGTGGGTTCCACGCACCAGGGCCCTTGTTTAGACAAGGACTCTAACACTGAGATGGTTGTTCAGTGGCCTGCTTGGAGCTGCAGTCCTTAACCCCACTTCTCATCGATAGCTTCACAGCACTGAGCTATGTTATCATTCCTTTCCTCACATTTGGGGGCGTGGTGGTGCTGGGCTCTGTGGGAGGGTGGGATGAGAATGCAGTGCCGTGGGCAGTAGCCACTGTAGCATTCCTGCTTCCAGGTGATGCTCTGGTACAGGCTGCCTCGTCCAGCCACGTGTTTGCCCAGCATGTTCCCTGCTCCCGTGCTCCTGCACCAGTGCAAGCACTGGTGGCCTGTACTAGAAGCACCCTGCCTGGGCATGAGGAGCCCTGTGAGACCGGGGGTGGGTTGAGAAGCAGACAAGGGCAATGTGCAGTGGGGTAGCTGTGTGTGCTTTGGGTGGATCTAGCTTGGAAGTGTTAGCTAGACAATCCTGCGTTTCCTGGTTACCTCCGGAAAAACTTGCACTTACAGGCTGGTAACAGCCCTGCTTTGAATGGTGTGCTGGAAAATTGGAACAATAACACCCTATTTGTCATCTCTTTAGGTTGATCAGCGAGTGTTCAAGGATTTAATGAGTGAGAAGCTTCCACGACTGCATGCTCATTTTGAACAATATAAAGTTGATTATACTCTTATCACTTTCAACTGGTTTCTTGTGGTGTTTGTGGACAGCGTGGTTAGCGACATCCTTTTCAAAATCTGGGACTCCTTCCTCTATGAGGGACCAAAGGTGAACTGAATGGGCTAAGTTTGTTCATTTGTTACCTGATAATGAAGTACTGTGGTGTTACTGAGTGCAAGCTTGGAGGAAGGTTGTTTTGCAAAACTCCTGTCAGTTAAAATGACTGGTAGGAAAAAAACAAGGGAGGAGCTCTGCATAAATAGCCATTCAAAACATTTTCCAGCTTTTGGAAGTAGAGGCTGGTGCAGGGAAGGGAGATTAAAAGAGAGATGTGATTCAAGGGCTCAAGTGCAGCCTGTGCAAGAGGAACTCTTGTTCGGAGTTTATAAAGATGACCATGAGACTCAGTGTATTCTGTACTTAAAAAGAACCAAATATTGTATGTATTTTTACCAGGTAATATTCCGATTTGCCCTGGCACTTTTTAAATACAAAGAAGAGGAAATCTTGAAGCTGCAAGATTCAATGTCCATTTTCAAGTACCTTCGCTATTTCACACGCACCATCCTTGATGCCAGGTGGGTAACTCAGGCTGGGGTGGCATTGAAGGACTTGAAGTGGGCCATGGGAGATGTCTGTCTTGTGGCTTTGGTGTTGTTTTCACCTAGATCCTAATTCAGATATAAAGCAAGTAGAGATGCAACCAGCTGCCAGGGTTTGTCATGAGCACTTTCACCTGGCAGAGACAAATCAGAAGTGATGAAGGCTTAAATAGTAATTTTTAGGTGTGAAAGAGATGACCTTGTTTAGCTGTTGTGCATGGTAGCAACATGTCAGAATTTCAACTATAGGTGAAGTTTCTCTCTGCATTGCAGATGTAGCTAATTAGTAAAATGTTTTATGATAAATAAAAACACATCCTGGCTCAAGTGTTAAAGATGTGAGCCATGTCCCCCAAGTCTTAGATAGCTTATGCATGGTTAATGCACAGGCTACTGCCACATAGCTCCAGCTGGTTTTAAGATATACTTGGAAGCAGAGGATAAATACAAATTAGATGCTCTTCTGGTCTTCAGTCCTTGCACAGGACTTACAGTTTGTAAGTTAGGGTCTCACGTTTTTAGGTGTTTCAAGACTGTAGAGCAGCAGGTTAATCTTAAAAAGAAAAGTCATACTGGGATTGGTTTAATGTCTGAAAATGTTTTGCACATCTTTTGAAGCTCACTAATTTTCAATTTAGAGTAAAATCGTATATTGAAATTCAAGATGTTTGTTTTTAATGTAATAAACTCCACATAAATTTAGGCATATACTTTGACTCCTGCTGCAAGAGCTTTATTACTTTCACTTCTTGTGTTTCAGTTTTGAGTGGAGAGAACTTAAAACGGAATAATCTTGTGCTGGAAAGGGATTGCTGGGATTGATGCAGACAGAAAAAAAATAAAATTTTTTTGTTCTTACCTAATTTGAAAAGATTTTTGATATTTAATCAGAGGTGATGATTTGGCTTTCCATTCCTTTTCCACTTAATGGAACTGATGTCTTGATTCTCCTGTCTCCTTTCTGGTGTTGAAATAACCTATTTTAAAGACTTCTAATACTGCTGGAGGCGATCATTTTGGTGTTAACAAAATGAACTGATTAAGGATGATTGGGAGATGGGGAGTTCAAGTGAGAACAGAATTCAGTACATCAAAGATATTTGCAATACAAATATGCTCTGTGCTGATCTGTAAGTCTCTGCCTTTTGGGGTTTTTAAGAGTGGAAGTAGTGGTGTAGGGCCACCTAGGGAGTAAGGATTTGCCTGCTAGGACTGACAAGACAGGATTCAAGCTGCCTGGTTTCTTATTCTGCCATGCTTGTACAAGTTTTACAGCATCAACATTTGAGCAGTACAAAAGCACATAGAGTGAGGTCTTTCCTGATATGGACAAAAAAATCATCCTGTTGTAGAGGAAAAATTCAGATTTATTTATTTGTATAGAATTCATGGATGTTCTGAATGGGTTAAAAATCATTCTGCACAGAGTTTCTAAGTTCAAACTCTGTAGTAAGAGAAAGGTCTCTGCAGATACGTGCATAATTATATTCTAGTTCCAGGATGTCATGGTTTGGTTTTTCTACAGATCCACGGCATGTTGGGCACAGGTAGAGAAGCTGTTGGAATATGTTCTGTGTAAAAATAGCAGGAAATCATTCCTTGATCGCTCAAAAACACAAACCTGGCCTTAAATAAATTATCCAAATAAATTTTCTTAGTATTTATTTCTGATAATTCAAATAGAATAAATTAAATATTTCAGTTCTCCTTTTTTCCTTAGTAAACAATGAGATATTTTTGGGTGTAGATCAGCAATAATGATGTGGTTAACTCTTTTTGGACTGATTAGACTGACCGTTTGCTGGGTTTGCTGGGACTGCAGGATGGTATGATGCAGCATGACTCTTCAAGGGGGCTGGATCCTCTCTGGTGCTTTGCTGTGTGCCCTGACAAGTTTGACTTTACACTGGCCCAGAGGTCTCTGTGCTCCAGCCAGCAGAATCCCAGAGCATTCTCACTGTGTTGGAAACTTTGGCTTGTCCATGTTCTCTATTATCCTTGTCCACATTTGTGTTGTCCCAGGCTTAATCTGGTCTCTTAACGGTCAGGTTATCTTGAGAGCTGACTAGTTTGGGATTGGAGGAGCTTCAGTGGGTTCTGTGGAGGAAGTTATCCAATCTGTAATGGGTAACTGGATGTACCAAGTATTCAGTGTAGCCAAGGAAGCTCTGATTGCCAAGCTTATGTCTTCTGCTCAGTGTTGTCAAGACTGTGATCTCTATAGCAGAGTTTACAGGTGGCTTGGGGAACTCTTGAGCGTTTGACAACACTTTATCACTTGAAATAATCTTAAGCCTGAGTGCTTTATAGAAATGTCTTGCAATATTGATAACATCTGAGACCTGTTATGTGTGAAAGAGACCAGAAACATCTGACATACAATAAAAGTTGATATGGATGAAGTTTAAAACTGATTTAAAACGCCACCAAATATGAATTATTGTCTTCTAACATTGTGTAATCTTGCAGGAAACTGACTGCGATTGCTTTTGGAGACCTGAACCCTTTTCCCTTACGCCAGATCAGGAACCGCAGGACCTATCACCTGGAGAAAGTGCGCCTGGAGCTGACAGAGCTGGAAGCCATTCGCGAGGACTTCCTGCGTGAGCGAGAGACCTGTGTAGAAAAAAGAGACCTTATTAGTGATGATGAGGAGGATAGCTGAAACTGCTTAATATAAACTGTTCTTTGGGATCGTGGCCAAAGTGAGTTAACCTCCAAAACACTTTATTAATCCTGTCAAACAGAATGTAAACTAGTCGCTTTTGGAAATATGCAGGACAGATTTCCAAATCCCAGCACTTTCAGAAATACCACTTTGTATGGAGGCCAAACACTTCTGTTTACATTTATGTTCATGGAATCATGTGTAGAGCACTTAATATCTGTCTCAGTTTAGTCAAATCAGCTGAATTGACAGTTGTTTTCCCACAGTGCACCATTAATACCTGGATGTGAAACAATAAGAAAAGTCCATGCTCTGTTACATTCATTGCCATTCTGAGTTTAGGGGTTTTTTGATGTAATCACGTTTTTTGTAGTGCAGGCTCAGTGTGAGAGGACATCATATTTCTTGGATTCAGGTTGGCTCAGTCTAGCCATTCTTGAGGTCACTAACCAGAAAAGCATGGGATGAAGCACAGGAAGAACTTTCACATTCCTTTGTCTTTCCCTGAAGTGTCGTGCAGTGGATCACCAAACAGAACACTTGAATATATGTACTCTAAAGTAAAGGTAAAATAAGTACCTGTTTTTGTCTCTGACTGTTGTGTACTGAAACAGTGGTAGCAAACATCATTTCTACTTTTCAGGGCAATTGTGTTGATAAAGATTCTCATTAATGTGAACAGCTTTATAAATCAAACTCTGTTTAGTCAATTTTACTTGTATTCACTTTTTTGATTACAATGGTTCAAAAAGGTCACAACCAAACTCCAAATATTACGGAAGAATGGAGCTTGTCGCAGGAGTACCATGCTTTAGTAGCTAATTTTTTGTGTTGAAGGTTTGTTTTGTTGTGGTTTTTTGTTTCTGTGGGGTTTTTGGTTGGTTGGGTTTTTTTGGTTTTTTTTTTCCTTCTCTTCCTCTTTAGGACCTAAGGTGAAGTCTTGTTCTTTAAGAAGAAACACAGCATTCTTTCTGCATGATTGTAGAACTGTTGTACAATGGTGGTAGTGACAGGGTTCATAAAACAAACATTTACCAATCAATCAAAGGAACCTATCAATTGAAGGTCACGACATGCACATGGGAACTGAAGATCCTTTTCCAACAGAAAAATGCAATATTCTATCAATGTGCTCAGCTTTACTGTGAGTGTTGGATGCACATCCTGCAAGACAGGGGTAAGGAACAACATCTGGGCTGTTGAGCTATAGTGTTTCTGCTATGGAAGTGTGGCTGGGGTCCATTCTCTCTCATTTGGTGACCAGCAGTGTTCGTAAATGGTTCTGGGGAGAAGGAGGGTTTCTTTTTTGCTGGCTATTCTCTGGACTTTTGCAATGTTTTTTCTTGAACTGTTGGATCTTCAGAATATTGTATTGACTATAATGTGTCATGATAAAACTAGTATTCAAATACTAGTCAGCAAATCATTGAGCTCTGGAGAAGCAATTAATTGGCAAAAAACCAAAACTAGTCATTGGGAAGAGTCGACTTCATCAAGCTTGTATTTTTTGTGTTTTGTTTTGGTTTTCTAGAAGTAGTAGTACTTTGTTTGGTATAGTCCCGTAATCATTTTAGTCAACTTAAGTGTGTGCAGAGAGAAATCCTGCTTCTGTTTCACAGCACTTTTTTTATAATTTTATTTTAGGTAATGTAGTTGTAGCTTTCTCCAAGTAAGCGTATTATAAGTTAGTTTATATGGAAGGGAACTATTTAATCAGAGGTGAAGTTGTAACTTAGAGGACTACTTTTGGTATAAAATTTATGCTACCTGTATGAGACATAATTTTTACTTAGCCAGTAAATCCTTGCCCTAGAGGGACTGATGGTGTGATCATCTTGATTTATATATTATTATTCTTCTAAAATGTCCCCTACTTTGTCTGTTTTAAGCAATAGTTGGGTTTTTTTCCTAATTCCCTAGTTACTCTTGGTTGTGTACTGAAGGGCAGGGTTTTGATATTATTGCATGTACTGTATTCTTTTTCTACTTACAATCAGTATTTGAATACAAAAATGGGACCAGGTTTTCTAATTTTCTAGTTATGCTGTCTTGGTTTTGAAAGAGCTGGTCTCTAAATCAATCTGTAATGTAGGCTTTTTGTATGTTTGTTTTAATGTTTTTTTCAAGTGTTAAATGATTTTTTTTAAGGTGAAGATCTTCCCTTCAGTGACCACAGTTGAAATAGTAAGGTAAACAATTCAGATGTTTGAACCTACCCTATTCCTACAATCTGTTATTCTTTGGCTTTGAGTCTTTACTATGAACTAGTCCTGTGACTTCAGGAGATGTTTTCAGACTGATTCCATTGAAGTCTTTGGGTTGTGAAGATAAAACTAACTTTAAGGCAACTGTTCAGGAAGTTCTTTAGCTGACAAAACACGACCTGCAACATTACAGGACCATTTTTGTCAGAGTTGTGCTGACAGTTCAGTTTGTATGTGCATGTGTTGCTGTGTTTCATTCTATGAAGTTGTTACTGGGTATACAGTAAAACAAAGTAGCTCTGTTTCTTCTGCCATGTTGTGACTGTAATCCATGAATGTTAGGAACCCTGTGGAAGTTGTGTTATCTCTGGGTATTTTGTCAGCTTGCAAATATGAAATGAGTTGATGCTGTTACGCTCAAGTTCCCAACAAGCTGTTGGCTTCATTTTGTTAAGCCTTGTTACTGATTTAGTGATGAGTTAAAAGGTCAAAAAATTGCAGAGGCTTCTCACCTCTGGCCACTAGAAGTCTCCATGGAACAAAAATAAGATGCATTTAACAGGAAGTAACATCAGGGAAGTTCGCCTTGCTTGCTGTTGCAAATGTCTTTGGGTGACTTAGTTTTCTAATGGCACTTAATCTGGTAACCTTGGAAAGTAGTAACTCACTAGGGACATGCAGGAAACACAGGCAATATTTAAACCTGGTGAAACCAGGCCAGAAATACAGTGTGCCTCAGTGGCCTGCCAAACCTGAACTGCATGGAGAGCAAGAGTTTGTGTTTGTGTGTGAACTTCTGAAGCAGTGCATGAGGTTTACCATTCATGCCAGCCAGGCAGTGGGCAATAGACCTGTTCATGCAAATAATGACTGCCAAGATGATATTTTAACTTCAAGGCCTTGCACATAACGTGCAAAGAGTTCCTCATGCCTGGTTCCCAGAATATGTAATGTAAACCGGACCACTAAGTTGCATCTTGCAGAATATTCCTCCATCTTCATACATGTGTGCATGGCTCCCCAGTGAAACTTTTCATTAGTTGTTTAAAAGGGTCTATTATCTTCTGTTAAACAGGCAAAAAATTGGTGCACTACACCTTTAGTTATTAGAACTGCACAGTATTTCAGCTTGACCTGTACATGTGTACAGGTAGTGTTATCATCCAGTGTTATCCCATTGTTTGGTGTTGTTCTTTTTACCAGCTATGTAATCAATAAAAAAGATTTTTCTGTTGCCCTTTAGGCGTCTTCTGTGAGAGGTTCTTCCCTTCCCCTCAGTCTTTGTAAACATGGTAGGATATTTCAGCAGGAAGGGAAAGATTTTTTTTTTTTCTTTTTTGTACGACATCAGAAATGAATGAATGGTCTTAAATTTGACAGAGTTGTATGTTCGATCACATGACTGAGAAATGGCAAATTGTTTAATTTAATGAAATTGTGTAGCTGTTTAAGTGACTGTTCCCTTAAGTGCCATGTTAAAAATCGGCAATATGCGGTACAAGAAATTTGAATCACAAACATAAGTGATGTTATCTTCATAAGGATTGATGTAAAGAAAAAATAAATTGTTTATTACTTTATAGATTGCTCTGGTTCTTTTTTTTTTTCCCGTAACAGATGGAAATATCTGCATGTGCCATCAGAACAAGCCAGTAGTAGAGCTTGTACTTTTGTCTGATAATGAGGTCTGAGAGAATGGAACATACATGTAAATTTGGCTTTGAAGCATGAAGACGTGAACCATAGACATGTTGCATGCAGGTGATGCTGACTGGGTAAACTTGTGATTGGTGTCCTTAAGTTTCTTGGGAGAAGAGGGAAGGGGAGATAAAATTTGCCTGAGTGTTCAGAGGAATTTTCTGAGTTCACACACTTTCTGGGAAACATATTTGTATTATAATCTCCTGACACCCCAAAAGTTTCTTTAGGAGGCTTGGTACTGATGTTCTGCCACAGCCTTTTGTAGTCAAATAAATAATTTCAGATGTTTTTAAAATTTAACCAAGTACTCAATTAATTTGGAAATCAAGTCTCAATATCTGTCCTTCAGATATGAATTTTGCATTTTTGAATTGCTTGATTCCCTTAAAGAGGCTTGAAGTACCTAACCTACTTCAGATATGTAACTTAATTGCTAACTGTTTGTAAGGGAGGAAAAAAATAAGAGTTAGTACAGGACTGTAATTGCATATCCAAGCATATCTTTCATAGCAGAGGTGAATAGTGCACAGTTCTTGTCCTCTGGCTCTGCTACAGAATGGCAAGCTGTTACAGGAGTAGATATTGGCACAGCTGGAAATCTGTTCAAAGGAGTTGCAAAACAAGATAGAGATCAGCAGTTGAGGCAGGACATGACTATGGCCTAAAGACCTCCCATCCTGTATACTGAAAATTTTTAAGTCAGAGAAATAAACAGAAAATTCTGGGAAGAAGGTGCATGGGGAGCAATGTCGTCACTTGGATATTTGGCAGGTTTAGCTTGAGTAGGTTGTGTTGCCCTAAGCAGCTGCTAGGGCCTGTAAAGAACAGCTGAGACTCCCATTTGCTTCTTGGGACTAAGCTTGAAGCATCTGCTCTCAGTGGGATTGCAATAAGGATGTGAGTGTGGCTGATGTATGTTAAAAATCTGGTTCCTAAGAAATGCATAACTTAGGATAAACACAGCTGGCCTACTCTGAACCGAGACCAAATACCTGTGGAGTTTCACTGTGCTCTGGGTGCCTCAGAGATGCAGAGAACACACTGAATCTGCTGGTATTACAAAGTACCAGGTGTTCCTTCTCTGGGATTTTCAGAAGTGCTAAACATAGCTCCCTTATCTGCAGCTCCTTGAACTCAACAGAAAGCAGAATCCATGTAGTGCTGAAGCTTTAGGAATTCCCACACATGAAGTATGTTCCCTCAGATAATGCAGAGGAAGGGCATGCTCTGCCTTGGAAACTTCCCCCCTGGAAAAGAAGGTAAAAGGTTCAATCAGAAGTTAGCAGAGTGGTATTTTCCATGATGATCTGCTGTATAAGCCACAGTTGTCTGCAGTTCAAGGATGCCCACCTGTAGTGCCAGGTTTTCAGAGCATGTGACTACAAAGCAAAACTCAGGACTATATACCGAATGTGATTTTAAAAGCCACGGTTATTAAAAAAATATATATCCACTAGTTAAAACATTCAATACTAGAATATGCCTGATAAACTAAGATGACTTTGGCCAGCTAAAATTCCCCCAGTCTTGAGCAGCTGCATCCTGCCTGTGTCTCTCAAATGCAGTGTAGCTTTGGTGTGTACAGATCAGTTTAGGTTTTGCAGTGAGTTGCCCTAAGATGTCAGGTTTGAGGTGATGAATGGAATCAGTGATGTCTTCAGGTATTGTGATTGGTGATTCAACTGTGGAATAAGCTATTTGCCTGTTTTAAGAAATGCAGGTGGTGTTTTTCTGATATTTAATCCTGGAACTCCCCCTTTGGAACATAAGGTATGGGTTTCCTACATTATCACTTCTAAAGGAAGGTGGCAAATGCGTGGCTGCGGCATTTACTGGTGCTGCCTACTTGAAACTCTGCTCAGGTTTGAGTTTTCCTTTCTGTTCTTGTCCTGTATGCACATAAAAGCTTTTACCTTCATCCAAAGGTGTTAGAAAGAAGTCTTGAGTTAGTGTTTTAAGGGTGGATAACTACAGAACCATGCAAGAGCAACATCCTACTGAGGTAGAATCTGCATTTGGGCTTGCAAACCCTATGGACATGGCACCAGAGGTGGGATTCAATATACCCTTGCTGCCCATGGAAACCTTCATTCAAACTGAGGTTATTTGGGGTCTAGGGAGAGCCTGCCCCAGTTTGAGAAGCAGTTGTAGCCTCTCAGGGTGTCTTATTCCCTTTCTTGCAGCTAGGAGCAAACAAAAGCGGTGGCCTTCCTTAAGTGCCCTTTGCTCTGAGAATTTTGTCGTATGATTGTTGTGACTTCCACGTGATCACATCCCGTTGTATGACTAAAGGTGAGAAATTAAATATCTTTATTTCCCTTTGTGAGAGTTCTGAATGCTTCCACTGCCCTTTGAAACCTTTACTATTGCTCCCACTTCCTGTTCTCCACCCTGTGTGATATCAGATGCAGCCACTTTCCTTTTGGAGTTGGAAGAGCTGGGTGGAACTCATGGGCTGTGAACACCACTCCCAGGGCAGGCAGTCAGGGGTACAGTTCAGTCTCTTGACTAGGAACAAGCCAAGTTTCTTTTTAACTGTGATAATAAAAAGCACTGCCTTTAGGCACTTGCCTAGAATAAAATCACTCTTAAATTTATCTGTCTTCACACCTTATGGCAAAGGAAAACATCCTGCTTATGTATGATCATTTGCCATTAGCTTTGTGTCACCTTGATCACATGGAGGATTGGAAATGAAGGCAACCTGGCACTTGTATTTTATTTTGAAGGTGTGAACAATCCCACATCATTTCTCATTAGCAAATGGTGGATATTAACTTGCCCCGAAGAAATGTAAGGAGACCTAAGAGTGTTTACTGCAATTACTGTCTGCCAAATAAAGGGGGAGAAAATCTAGTTTTACAGGTTTTGGGGATGCCTTTGTGATAGGAGAGCGAACAGATGAAGGATGTCATTGTTGGAAGCCAACACTTGGGCTAAGGCAGCTTGGGAAGCAGGATGGCAGAGGTTTGTTCCAGGAATGCATGTTAATGCACCTTGAGCTGCACAGTGAGGTCTGGGAACCTGTGCTGTTCTTGGTCACAGTGGTCTCTTGAAAAATGGGCAATTTCACTGGGTAATGGTGAATTTCAGACCACGCAGTAACCAATCTAGGCTTGTGTTTCAGCTTGTATAGAATATAGAACAAGGTTTATACAACTTAAGTGCCTCTGCGTTGGATTTGCCTCCTCAGCCTTATTTTCTTGGTATTGCTTTCACATATCCTCCATCTACTAAAGCAAGGAAATTGGATTCTACATCTTGAGTTGTTCCCCAGTCAGCCTGGGTGAGCTGTGTCGGTCTGGAAGGCTTTGGACTGGCCCGGCATGAGCTGTCTGCATCCCATCGGGGCAGTGCAGGGCTGGCACAGTCAGGGTGGTGCCGGGTGCCCTGGAGGCTGCATCGGCCCCCACACTCCCATCCAGACGACATTGCTGAGGTCTGGGCGATCATCCCGCTGCCCCTGCGGCCAGCCCTGTCCTCACGGGGCTGCCCTGGGCGGAGCGCGGAGCCGGGCCCCTCCCTCCGGGCCCGGGGCGGGCGGCAGGCAGGGCCCCGAGGTTCCTCCGCCCGGCGCGGCCCCCTCAGCCTCCGCCCGGCCCGACCCGGCGCGCACGGGCAGCCCGGCGGACGCGGTAAGTGGGCGCTTCCCTCTCAGCCGGCGGCGCCTCCGCAGGTTCTCCTCTCCGTGTCCCTGTGAGGCCGTCCCTTACGCTGAGCCGCCCTCACGGCGCTCCCGCTGCGTGTCCCGCCTGTGCCGCGGTTCAGGGGCTGAGGTGTCGCGGCCATGCAGCCCCTCTGGCCGGGCAGCTCCGGAGCTGGCGGCGGGTCCCGCTGTTGGGGGTGCGGACCCTCGGCCGCTTCACGGTGTCTGCGCTGGCCCTGTGTGTGCCCGCAGCCGGGGGGAAAGGCAGCTCCCCGCAGTACCCCCGCCGCGAGCAGCTGTCCTTTATCCCCGAGCAGGTCCCACGGGGGCCGGGGAATGCACTTGCAGAAGTGCCCCTGGCGTTGCACGTCTCTCGGTCTGGCGCTGCTCTGTCCAAGGCCATCGGGGGCGGTTAGTCCGGGGTTCACGCTCAACTTGCTGATACCATTCAGCAAATGCTGTGCCACTTCCATCGTGTTTATTCCGTAAATTCTCTCCTGCCTTTTCCCTCAAGCAGCTTCACTTGGGTTTCTTTACACCTGTTCCTCTGGCCGGTGAGCCGGGGGTCCTGGAGCAACACAGCCCAGTGGAGGGGTCTGGTTCGGCCTGGCCTGCGTCTTTGTAGAGGACAGTCAAGAAGGAAGATGGGAGTTAGAGGTGAAAATGTGTGGCAATTGCTCCTGCTTTGGCTGACCAGGCACCAGCTGCAAAAGGACCAAAATCTCAGTGCTCACCTGCTTAACTCATGAGGGAAAAGCTC
Organism: Ifrita kowaldi; assembly: GCA_013398055.1. NCBI lineage: Eukaryota > Metazoa > Chordata > Aves > Passeriformes > Cinclosomatidae > Ifrita > Ifrita kowaldi. The sequence goes on along the minus strand of VZRS01010052.1, from coordinate 266,103 downwards.
AACTCTGACCCTTTTCTGAAACATCAGTTGGTTTCAGACTTTCCTGTGCCTTGCAATTGCTTGTGCAAGAACAACAGATCGCAGAGACGAGCTGTCCCTTGGCTTTGGGGCAGTGATGTGAGTTATGTGCAGCAGTAATCCTTGAAGGCGCCTCAGGGACGGGGAGCAGGGCTCTGCCCATGCTGTGCCAGCGTGCCTGGCATTGTGGGCTTCCCCTGCACCCTGAGTGTCCAGGCTGTGTTCCCACCCAGCTCATCGTTAAGGCACGCCAGGCTTTGGGATTCCTGGCCTTGGCTGGGAGCTGGAATTAGCTGCAAAGCCAATGTGGTTGGTACGTGTGCTTGAAGTGGAGGCTTGGAAATACAGTCTCGGGTCATTTGCCGCACATGTAATTACTGCAGGGTAAATTTGGGAGGTCAGAAAGGGAGTCCTTGATAGTTAGTGGCAGGAGCAGTGATTCTATAATGGGGCTGAATTGCTCAGATGCTGGGTGTGTTTTGTGTTTTTTATAAACACACAAGTAGTAATAGCTGCCTCAATTTTCTGGCAGAAAAAATTTTAGGCTACTGTTGTTTTCTGACAGGGAAATGTTTCAGTGAAAATAAGGTTTGCTGAAATTAATAGAACTTTTAACTGGGCTATGCTTATTTGAAAGCAGAGGGTAAAACCTACTTGGGTTGTTTGGGGTTTTTTTTGTTGTTGGAATTGCGTAGTCTTTTGTGAGAAAAAAGAAAAGAGAAAGAAAGGTGAAAAAAGGAATGAAAGTGAAAGAAGAAAGTACTTTAATGCTTATAAAAATCAGTTTAGTTTTAGCATAAAACACCAAAACTAGAAGACAATATAACTTTAATTCATTTAGTGGGTTGGGGTTTTTTGTTGGGTTTTTTTTTTCCACACCATTAATTTAAAACAGACAGGTTTTGATTCTAAATTGGTTTTGGTAATTTTTCAGTATTATAAAACAGTCCATAAGGGAAGTTATTAGTTTGGTCCGTTCTAACAGGTTTGGGATTTTGGTTTAGTGTAACTAATGTTTTGTAATATAAAAGCATGCCACAGGGAATGCTTCTGAGTTTGGTAAAGTGTTTAGTGATTCAATTCATGTCAGGTGTACCTGAGAAAGTCAGATTATAAAGCTGTTGCCTCAGTCACTTGAAACCAGTTTCCTTAGGACAGAAGATGCCCTAAAGAAAAGAAATGCAAGGCTGTTGGCAAGGGAAGTGCTCCAACAGTTTTGTTCTCACCTCTGTTTTCTGTATTCTGCTCTCGTTCCCTGGTGGATGGACATTTATCATGGTTTGACGTGTATAAACCAGTCACTCCTTGTCACATAATTTGGTAATGACAGGCTAATAACTTACCTGTGCAGGGAAAACTTCATTAGAGGAGAGAAATAGAACTTACTTTCTTCTGTTCCTCTTGAGGCAGATTCTGTCACTCTCTACGGAAGAGTGGGTTTCTGTAGCTTGATGTCCTTTACACACAGCACAAGCTGCACTGAAAAGGCACTTCTGTACTGCAATAAGAATGTCTGTATCCAGGGATTGTACTGATGTAATGTATATGTGTTTAAATGGATGCCTTAGAGCACAATGGGAAACTGAATTCTTAGGGTAAATATAACCCTGTTTTATGGTAGGGCAGAGTTTAGGAATGTGAAGAGATGAGGCAGGACATGTTTCTAGTGCCTGAAACTGCCATCTCGGAGGCCTGTATTCTATTTCTGGGTTTGCTACAGCTTTATTACATGTCTGTAGGAAGATCATTCACACAGGATAAGCAATGCTTTGCTGCCTTGTGGTATTTGGCCTATGTAAAGGAGAGTTGGATACAGCAGTAAAAGGTGAGGTATTACATTATTATGCTAAACATATACTGTACTATGGAGTATCATTATGGAAACACAGTAATATAAATGCTGAGTAGAAGCTGGCCTTCATATGAAAATGCTCACTGTGAGGAATCCCAAAGCAAAGAGGCGAGTAGAGGAGAGGTGGCCCCAGTGTGGGATGGCTGAGGAATAGACATGGCATATTCTGTAAAAGGACACAGAAGCTCATGTCCTCTGCTGAACTTGCCATGGAGCAATTAAGCTCTGGTCTGATTTAAAACTCACTGAAGCAGATACCTTCATCGCCCTGGGTTTAATGAATTCTGGTGCAGATCCTAAATGATGGGAATGGCCCTGACTCACCAGATTGTGGTATTGTTTGGGCACATGCCCCTGAAGTGTTAGCACAAGGTGTGTATCAGGAAAAAAAATTGGTTGTTGCTCTTCTCAGTTGTCTTGGACAACTTTTTTATCTGAGTCCAAGATGAATGTCCGCCCATCTCTAATTCTGTCTGCCTTCACTGGCCACCATAAGAAAAATCACCACCTGACCAGGGAAAAAAAAATTAAGGCTCTCATTCCTGCTTTGATGTACTTGTGCTCTGTACTTGTAAATGGACTCCAACAAAAACCTTGTAGTATAAGAAATCTTTGAAAGTGAGATCACCTTAGTTTCCTAAGATCAGGGTATAATATCTGAGAAGGGTAACATTCATGCTTGTGAATGGCACTTCTATTTCAGATTAATTTTAAATATGTGAAGGTTGTCTTTTGTTGGTTTATCCCATTGTGCTGTGCCAATGACAATTGCTTTGGGTCATCAAATGTATGATCTATTTTGGGCATTTGCTTAGTGTTGGGTGAAAGCCAGTGAGGGATATCTGTGGAAGGCAGGATAGGATCACATGAAGTGATAGACGTGGGAAACACCAACGCATCAGAGGTATGACTGGGGGTCTGAACACCGTGCAACAGTTTTGTCTTCAGCCTTCAGAAGCAAGGCTCTGGGCTTGAATGGGTCCTTCGTGGGAGATTTAACTTTCTGGTTTGACCTTTGCAGAAATGGGTGTAAGTTAAGAGATCAACAGAAGGGATGAGAATTTCCTGGTTGTTCTTGCATGGATTCTATGCATCTGCAGAATCAGCTATGTTGTTTGGAGGATGCTTGGAGATGAGTGAACTTGTCAATCAAACATTTAGTGACTGTGTTCACAGAGGCATTTCGGGTGGGTTCCCCACTCTCAAAGCAATCTTTTTAACTTGCTCTTCTGAATGGCAATGAACTCTTTCTTAAAACAAAGACTTTTTAGGTGTGTTTGCATTAATGTTGTTTATAACCATGTACCTTGGATTCTGATGAAGGGAGTAGTCACCTTGAGGGATTTACAATCTTTGGGCAAGTCTCAGCAGCATCTCTTATTCCCTGGGTATTTTCCTGTGCTTGACTTTTGCATATGCTCAGAATGTAATCTTGCAATTCAGGGTGAGCGAAAGGTTTGGGGTTTTCAGCAAGGCTTGGCTTTGTCCTCTGTTTGCATTTTTGGAGTCTGTGAATGCTGAACTCAACCAACACTTCAGAAAATTCTGCTTTGAATAATTGCAAGCAATATTATATAAACTTAGTAAGGAGCAAATAGCGCAGAGATGTCCTCATTCTTTTAAATATGACTGAAGCATTTATTGACTGTGGTTTCAGGCTCTGAGCAATAGTGGTCAGTGATCTTTCGGTGAGATTATGAAAGGTTGCTTGAACAATACAGTAATTTGCTTACAAAGTGAAATTTGAGTTGCTTATTTTCATTGAGGAGAAAAATAGACATTTTTGTCCCAGGCATGGGCATGGTTTTGGGGAGGAAATTATTGAGCAACAGAGTAACTGAACAGTTCACCTGGCTTCACTTTGGAAAAACTATGAAAATATAGACAAAGCCAGGATAGAAAGTGGAAAAAAAATAACCCTCATTGCAGTGCATCATGCTCACCAATGCAAGTGTTGGTTTCTGCAGTGTATTTTAACAGTGTGGTGGTTATCCTGGGCTTCAGTGTCACAACCTGTGTGGTTTCTCTCATTTGCCTTGGGTAGCTGGATGAGAGAGATCATTGCTGAAGTACTGTTACACAAGAGGGCAAGGGAGGCCCGTTTGTCTCCATTGCAGAGCTTTGAAACTGGGGTTTGATTAGGTTTGGTAATAGAAATGCAGCAGCCTCAGAGCTTTTGAGCCATCCCATGGGCAGTGCAGACCTCCAGCGATGCTGCTCTCGAGAGCATGAAAGCCACTGTGAGGAATGCCTTGCACCTCCCTCTCCTCCACTGAGGCACCTCCAAGTGTGTCGTGAAATGGTCACTTCTGAAACGTGGCACAAACTGGTGTGTTTGGGTCATGTGCCAGCTGCATGTCAGTCATGTCATACCACACCATGCCTGTCACCCCAGAGGGGTGCAGATAAACACCCTTCAGAGTGTACAGGTCACAGTTCTGATGTATAACTGAAATACTTCTCATCTGACAATGGTGAAGCTGTGGCTGTAAGCACTGATGTAGTAGCCCTTCTGCTTGACATAAAGCAATCAAATAATTTTTCTCCTAATGTGTAGGTTTTGCTAACATCAACTGAATAGATGTATATTTATGTAGAAGCACTAAGTGACTTTCTGTTCCTTTGAAGTCATAGAAGGAGCATATTTGGAAAGGAATTGATACTCAACATGCCACCCATGTATTAGAAGCCAGTGGTTTGTAAAAAGGGTGGGGCAAACAAAGCAACCAGTCTGTTTTCTGAGGTGAGTGAATGACAAAATCTTGGGTATGTTTTGAGAAATTGTTAGATTTTTATAATGTATTTTCTGCTTATAATACCTACTTTTGTTGGAGAAAAATCTTCAGTTTGTGTGCATTTCAGTTGGACAGGAATACTGCAATTGTTCTGTAGTACTCAGTCCTGTTTTGTGGTTCTGCTGATCTATCAAAACAGCTGAATCTTCTTGCAACACTTAATTGAACTTACTTCTAAAGGACCAAAATAGAGCTTTGTTTGCTTGTGAAATATGCTTCACAATATGCCCCACTCAGGTGCCAATGACTGCTATTCAAAAATATGCAGGAGCTGTATAGAGATACAGAACTTGGAAGTCCCCAGTGCATCTAAAGCAAGCAGCATCTGCGATTCATAAAGCAAAGCACATTACATTGACAAGCACAGATACACTGTTGAGTGTAGAGATGTGTGAGAATAACTATGTGTCTCAATGTAGTTAGATTTTATTGTGGTGCTAGAGGCCTTGCAGCTGTTTTACATGTTCTGCTCTAAACAGTGGATATTTGGGCCATTGGGCATAATGCCAGCGTTCATCTCCGCAGGGAACATCAAATAGGTCATAACCTGACTGGCTGATTGTTCTGTTCAAATCGTAACATACATTGCTGTGGAGGTGTATCCCAGGGAATAATGTGATTTCTCATCTCATCCAGAAGCAGCCCAGCATAATGCACAGGTGCTCCAATGCACCAGTGTGAGGCTTGTATTTCCAGAGCTCACAGAGCTTATCAGCTTAAAAGATTGTGCTCAGGAAACAAATTGCACAGTTAGAGTAATACATGCAACAGATGCTGCTGGTGTTCTTCTCATTTGAAACATCGAATGTGTGCGATGGCAGATGTGCTGACAGCTCTGGAGATGGAATCACAATGCCTTTTTCCAGCACCATGTCTGTGTGCCGTCCTGCCTGTGTGCTTCAGGAGCACTGCCTGACCTGAGAAGAAGGAAGCTCTGCCTCGTGGTCTCCCCGGCTTGGGATTTGTCTGCTGACACCTTACTGAGAGAGTCTGTAATGTTAATTCTCATGCTGGCTCTCTTTAGTGTGTTGTGGAGGCTTTATTGCCCAGAACTTTGTCAAATTAGTAATTAATTGCTTTCCTTTCATCACATTTGTGTTTCACGATGTGTTCTGTGCTTCTGGCTCGGTATGTGCTTGGGTACGTCAGTGGGGCCAAGAATCCCCTTCACTTAAAGGTGCTCATCTCTTTCCAGATTTGAACCCTCACTATTTGGCTGAGACTGCTGAATTAATTATTTTGATTGATCAGTGGTAACTTTAGCCATGAATGAGCTGCAGTGGATCCAAAGTGCCCATACCACAAACGTGTGTTACTGACGCTTAGCTCTTGGAAGATGGTAATGAATGTCATTCTTCATTAATATTCTAGTTGCATTATCCTTGAGCATCAATGAAAGACCAAGTATGGCTTTCTTCAAGCAACAGAAGGTGGAGGACGTTTATGAAATTGGGGAAGAGCTGGGAAGGTAAGGTCGTACTGATGACACCACATGATTCTAAAAGGTGACACATGGGGATATTTGCTACTTCTTTCTGCGTGATAGCCTAAATCAGTTACATTATACAACAGTAGCAACACACCCCTTGACAAAGACTGCACTTTGGATGGGGTTTTTTGTGGGTTTTTGGTTTTGTTTTTTAAGATTAAATATGCTAACTATTTTTCCTGTTTCTTTTCTTGCAACTAGGACAACAGAAGGTATGTTTACATTGTCTTTTGTAGATAGGTGTCACCTGTGTCCATGCTTTGGACTTGAGTTCACCTGCCTGTTCTCAGAGCCAGCTGGGAACCAGGAACCCGTGGTGCTGTCACCACAAACACAACGCTTTCACTTGTCCTGTTGTTTTGAGCAGCACTCCACAGCACTGTTGTTTTCAGCTGGCTCCAAGCACTGACATCACATGTTCATATGTGCCTGCAAAAAAAAAGGTGCATGTATTCCTGAAAGGCTTTACCTCTCAAATCTTCAGCTGGACTGGTTAATGCTTGTATATAGCTTTTAATGTATAAAGGCTTATCTGCAGGTATTAATTATAGGTGTAATTACGAACTGTTACCATGCTTAGCCATGAGCACCTGCTTAAACACTGCTGGGTTTGTGAGCTGAATACCACAGGGCTCCCCCAGTCACTGAGTAACATACAATGCTCTGGGTGAGGATGACTGGTTTCCATTCCGTGTACAACCCTCTAATGTTTTTCTTTTTAATAGGCATATAGTTAAATTAGGGCTATACACAGGTTGGCTTCTTTCCCAATGTCTAGCAGTTGGTTTTGATAAATGGCTGTGTATGTACCATCACTGTTTTTCAAGGGCCCAGAATTGAGTTCCATTAAAACACTTCAGTTGAAGCTGTGTCCCTGTCAAATCTTATTTTTCCACTCTCAGCTACTTCATCTTCAGAGTTCTTGAGAAGACTTCTTTTAAGGGGAGGGGGGTTGAGGTTTGTTTGTTTATTTGTTTTCCATTCCCTTCCCTCTTAGGATGGCCTCAGCTATTAAATTTTCTGTAACTACTTACTTTTAAGTATTGCCTAGTACTGAGAGTATCAGTCTGACAGTGAAAACCTGACAACAGTGAGCAGTAAAGAAATTCAGTGTGTATGCAGGGATAAAAGGTGTGGTTTTTAACCTAGGAGGCCCTAGGTTAAACAGTCAAACTACTAAAATGAGAAACTGGAGACTGAGTTGTTTATTTTTACTTTGGTTTCTGAACTGGTTTTGGGAATCTTTTGAGATGATGAATATCACTCTCCAAGCCGATGGATATTGGGGATTTTGAATGGAGAAGTGTAGTTGAAACAATCTGGCAAAGGCTGGCAATTGCTGCTTGAATCAGCCTGAGAGGCTGGTCAAGGCTTGTGTGGTCACAGCAGCCCTCTTCCTCTTCTGGCTGCATGTGAAATGTCACACTGTCTTAGTGTATTTTCGCTTTCAGGTTTTGTGTGTTACATGTGCAGTGTCAACTTGGGTCATCATGGCTCTATATCTCTGAGCAGTAGCTACTGATAAGGACCAGTGACAAATGGTATCTCGCTTTGCTAGAAGGAAGTTAACATGCTGGACAGATTGCAGTGACTGATCTTTCCCAGTGCTGACTGGTGCCCTGAGAACCTGTAGATGCCTTTTATTAGCTCACTGTTTGCAACAAGCTGTTAGTTACTGACAGGTAGAGGTAGGTTAAAGGATTCATTTATTATCGTTTTGGCAGCAGAAGTCACTTACAAAACAAATGTTTTCAAATAACATCTGTGAAGAGTCTGCCCTGTTCTTGTCCTCCTTGCTGAGTTTGTCACTTCTTGAGAACAAATCTGGTTGTTAACATAGGCCTAGTGCTTGTAGTAGCTGGGATTCAGCCCTGAGATAAAACAGAGGCTCTCACTGACAGAGCCAGCACCTGTTTATGTGAAGGTCTTTGCACAGCACTCAGGGAAGGATGCTCCCACCACAGACTGCAAAGGCTGAGCTCTGTCTGGTCTGGTGATGAAAGGAGGCACTTCCTGTCCTTGTGCAGCATTGAGGGTGACCACAGCAAAGCTCCTCAGCTCCAGCTGTGTAAAACCCTGCAAACGGGTCATGTGGGTGCTGCCCAGCCAGATCATCCTCAGGATCCCTGCGGAGCTGGAAGCAGCTGGGAGGGGGCTTTCAATGCAGTTGTCTCGTGTGCCGTGGCAGGGTTTTGCAGAGAGGGGAGCAGGTTTTCCATGGCTGCAGCTGTGTGCTCTGACCAGCTGCTTAGCTCTAACATTCCCTCAGTCTTTCAAATATTAATCTTAGGTTTACACCTCTGTTGCTCAACTTCTCCAAAGGGAACATACAGGGAACAATCAGTCAGGCATGTGGCGTTAGAGACAACTTGCTGATGGCCTTGTCCATTATAGCAGCTCTGTTTGAGAAGCTTAGCATGGCCCATGCTGACTGCGTGCAATACTTCGAATATACATATGTAATCATCTTACTTCCCTCAAGATAATACCAGTCATTTTGCAAGTCTGTGGGGAATGAGGTTCTCTAACCATAGGTGAAAGAAAGCATAAAAAGAGGACTCTCTAAAGTGAATTTAGCAAATTTCAACATTATAAGCAAATAATACAGCTTTAACAGTTTGGCCTGTTTAGAGGGGGATCCTGGCCTAAGCCATTTGCAGGGATGTTAATGGCATGCCAAATCAGTGGAAATACTCCTTGAAAAATGTGAAGAAGTGAAGACTAACTTGTCTTGGGATTATGCAGCAGGTCAAATAACTGCTTGTTCTTGTGGCAAGGGAGGTGACAGCTGGAGACAACCAAAAATGGAAAGTCTTAAATCAGGGACAAACTAGGCCCAGAGGAAGAAGAACTGCCCTGCTGAGCTAGGGATATAGTTTCCAGGAAAGTGGCAGCAATAATGCTCACTGCAAAGCCTTTAATATAATGTTTCAGTTGTTGTGGTTTGGATGGGTAGCTGTGGCTTGCTGAACAAAAGGTGTTGTACAAACGTGCAGGAGCCCTTTCCAGCTGTATTAGCAAACACTGATGGTGGTGGTAGGTGCTGGCATTTGAGATGTGCAGTGTGATTTATAGAAGGATGTACCATACAGCCATTAATCTGTTACCTAAATGTTGTGCCAGCCAGGCTATGAGAGCTGTTGACATTTGTGCCTTCTGGGTAGTGTCACTGTTACATGTCAAGTTGGGGCTGAGGGTAGGAAGTGTCATGGAGTTTTTCCCAAAGTGTTTTGTGACAGTGCCCATTGAGAAAGTGTGTTCCTGCAGGGTGGTGTGGGCTTGGCACTGCTGTGTCCTGGGACAGTGTCCTGCTCCTGCAGCTCAGCTCTGTAGTGTGCAAGGACTCACACTTAACAGAGAAAAACAGACATACCTTGGAGTGATATTTCTGGGCATGAAAGTCTTCCCCTTCCCTTCACTGTTGTCCTTTCCCTGTAGGGGAAGGGCTCTACCTTCCTCCATAGTGTGGGCCAGCCTTACCTTACCTGCCACTCCAGTTTCTTGCCTGTCTCAGTAACTGGGAGCTATGCTCATCGCTCGTCTCCTGGGCCTGTCAATGCCTGCATGCAGAAAATAATCACTGTGATTTCTGTTGGTTAGTTTGGGCATAATCGAGCTTCCAGTTTCTCAGCCCCTGCTGACCTGGACTGTGGTTTCATGGTTAAAGCCAAGTTCCTTCTTCCATCAATGGCTTGTTATGCCTCCTGTAGTTCCCCATCTCCAGCTACAAGTTCCTGCTTCCTCTGTGCCTGTGTGTGGAGGATCAACTCTGCTCTCTGAGACAGGAGAAACCCTATTTTCTGGGTGAAGCTTTAAAGGACAGCAAATGCAGCATTTTACCTGTGGTAATGGGACCTTGGAGCCTGGCACAAGTCACTGTTCTGACAGTGTAGCTATTAAATATTTATTTATGTAGTGAAAACAAAAAGCAGAGATAACCCAGGTATTTTTTGTAGGGCAGGAACTTGGAAATCTACGATAAAAAAGTCATGGCACGGAGCTGGCTGGAATCTCGCTTCTAAACAGAGGGGTGTGATTGCAGCTGGGAAATTTACCCTTAACTCACACCACACAGTATCTTCATACCGGGAATGTTTTTTTCTAACTACAGAAATTGCTCAGTACTGCACTTTGTCAGACATGAACTTTAACTCTGTTCTTAGATTAGTTTGCACTTTGAATTAGTTCTTTAATTTTTGAAGAATAACTTTGGATTATTTTATCCTACAACACACACAAAGCAAGTCTTTGTGTTTGATGCAAAATGTAAATTTAATTCCTGAGCACTACCCAGCACTTCTGCTAATGTTTCTTGTTACAAATCTTCTAAGTCATGTGTCATGTTGTGAATCTTCTGCTGAAACAGTTTTGGCATCTGGTGCTTGGTCACAATCACTGTGATTGTTATCAGCTGTCTGATACAGTCACTGGTTTTGAATTTTTTCTTTTAAGTCCTTCTAGCAGGTTTCCCTGTTAGTTTTCAGTGCTACTTTAACTATTTCGAAACTAAAATATTTGTTACAGAAAGTGCAGAGAAAATGGAAGGTTTTGTTGTTTGTTTTTTTCCTAATAACAAAGCTGCTCTATGTACAGTAACAGAGAAGAACTGGCCTTGGCCTTACTTTGTAACAAAGGCATGCATTCCTTATCACCAGAATCCATCTTGATGATGGAAATGATCTCAGTGTATCTCCTCAGTCCATGTCTGGCTTTGAAAGTATAATTAGAGATGAGTGACCTCTGTGGTAGTGCTCACAAAGCTTAAATTTTGTAATGTATTTAACCACTGAATATTAAGCAGAATATTAATCCCAGGAAAAAGACATTTAATATTAATCCCAAACTTTGTTTTGCCACTCGCAGGTACTTGTCTGATGGTCAGGCTTAATTTATCTCAGGTGACGTCTATTAATCCTTGTTAACACTCTACACCAGCAGTTTGAACCAGAGTGAAGACCTGTTGTAATAGCTGAGCAGTGAAATGGGAGTTTTGGCAGCCCTTTGCAGTTTTGGCCTTACAGATAATTTCCTGAAGTCTGGAATAAAATGCCAGCATAGTTTCCATCTATTTGATACGCGTGGAGGGAGAAAAATCATTTAACTACTTGGCCATAATACTGCTCCCCTCTTACAATTCATGTGCTCCCAGGTATATTACTCTCAGTCCATATCTAGGTGGATTTGGACCTTTAAACACCCAGGTGCAGCGTGCTAACCTTCCTCGTGCACATTACGGCTGCCCTGCTGTTGCTCCACATAGCCAGAGGAACAGCTTATCAAATCAGCTATTCCTGCTGAGCATGAGTCAGCTGTGACCTTCCCTGGCTCTCTGCACTCTGTTCATTACCACTCCGAGCACTGATACTCAATCCAAAAGCCAAGTCTGATAAGCAGAGAAGATTTTTCATCATGTGCATTTTGTTCTTGAGCTTCAGATAACACAAAAAGCTTGCCAGGCTATCAGGAACTTGCCAGAACTGCTGGGCTCATGCTCTATCACTGCTGACTCTGCACCTCCAGTCTCAGGAGGAGCTGATAAGGGCCACGTTGATGGGCAGGATTGGGAAGTTTCCAAAAACATTGAACAGCTTCAGGAGATACTGGTGATAGTTCAGTAGGTGGCACAATTTCTCGTGACTCACAGCTAAGGACCCCACAAGGTGTTTAAGGTTTTAATTGTGTTACTTCACTGATAGCTTGTAATAATTCATAGCATTGTTCAGAAACATTAGATTTATCAAACTTTCTTTGAATTTCAAATGAGCTGCTCTCTACTTATTCCAATAAACCAGATCCTTCTGTTAGAGTCCATATTCTACTCTTCTGACTCTCTTCTGGCACTGGACAGAGATCACTTTTGGGTTGGGGTGTGTTGGTTATCTTTGTGTGAGTTTAGAGAGATGTGGATGAAAGGTGCCAGACAGTGACTTTATCAGAGACAGGATATGTCCAAAGGTGCTCAGCACTTCCCTTCAGGAATATTGAAACTTATCCTCTAAAGTCATTGTGCTCTAGAGCACTCCACAGTCAGTAAAACATGAGATGTGAGTGAAAATGCCAGCATGTTTAAAAGTTGCAGCTGATTTTTTTTCCTCTTTCTACTACTTTTTAGTAGTCAAGCAAAATTCCTGTTAAATGCTCTATTAAAAAAAAAGTTTTGGATCATTCTGGTATAATCTGGTACCTGGTAGTTTAGGTTCTGTGTAGTTGCTTTAGGAGAGGTAACCACTTCCGTTGCATTTTTTTGGGGGGGAAAGGAAAGCAAACAAGTAAACCAAAATTCAATTTTATTTGAAGCCTAAACAGAAGTACAGTGACATTTGTGACAGTTGTAAGAATAAAACTCTTTATGAAGTTACAAGAGGTGTCATCAGAGGATTTAACAGAAGAAGGTTTTGGGAGTTTTTTAGTTTCATTCCAGAAAGCCTTACGGAAGCAGTGAGATAATTTCCCTTCGGTGACCTTGCCATAGGATTGCTGGTTTGCTGTTTCAACTATCCTACTCGAATTTCTTTGTAAATGCTGTGCTGTTTGACTTTCTATTTATTTACTGCTTTGATTAAATTTCTGCTGTACCAAAACCCTGGTTTTGTCTAAAACAAAAGGTCTATAAAAAATAAAATGTACTGCAAATTATTGTAATTTACAGAAGGCTTTTACATCTTTATAGTTGTGACCACAGTCTTCCTGCAAAAACCCTCCAGTGAAGTGCTTTTATGCATATATTTTGTGAACCTTGCATGGCCATTGGTTTTAACTGTGTTTCATAAATGAACTGAAAGCATAAAAATGGATTCTCAGTGTTGTTCCCAGCAGACTCCTGTCCTCTCTGCTGGGAAGAACATGAAGTGCAGTTCCAAATAGCAGAAGTCATCTCTGAAGTGTAAGCAAAGCGGGGGGAGAGTATTTAGCTTAATAAAACTCCGGTTGAGCAATTGCTGTAATCACTTGAAAATAAAGGCTGAGAAATATGTTTTCCACAAATTCAGGAAGAATTCTCCAGGGCTTTGCTTTGGAAGTTAGCAAAAAATACAACCATAAATGGATAAAATTAGTAGTGTATTTTTTCCAAGAAAAATAAATAGGAGTGAAAAAGATGGAAAAGTAGTAAGATGCAGACTTTGTAAGCTTGAGATGACCAGTTAAAACCAATCCAAATTTAATGCAAAAAGGCATGATGAACAAAACCGTAGACATAATAACAATTGATGTAACTGAGAATGAATTACCCTCTTTGCTGAACTAAACATACCAGCCTCGAATGTAGAGAAGCCCTGTGTTCAGGTTGGCTAAACACTATTATTGTGGTTATATTTATGTCTATTAACTCAGACGTATATACACGATGATTTCATAATATATTTTTAGTATTTTTAGCCTATCATGCATTCACAGTAGTGCCTGTGAATTTAAGCAGTTAAAAACTGGTTTAGGTGCTGTTAGGTTTAATTTTAGCTTCCTTTCAGGTCATTTATTCTTGTGCAGGAACACCTAGTGAATAAAATATCAATGATTATAATTGCACTTCTAGTGATAACTAGAGACATGAAATTAATTTTTATCCTTACCCCATATAATGTTATTTCATTTTCCAGTAGCATTACCTGTATTTTATACCTTCAGGAAAATAGGTACAGAAGGACCAAGGTGTTATTTTTCATCAAGTGTGTAGGAGCCTAATTACTGTTAAAGTCAGTGGGAGGCTGCCTAAAATCCATTCCAAATCTGTTCCTAAGTAAATTGTCCTGGCTCATATAGGGAGTTGTGTCACCTCTTGACTGGCGGAATGCCAGAGCACTGTCCTTTGCCAGGTTCATTTATTTTTCAAAGAACTTGTTGAAAGCATATTTCAGTGTAAAGTGTATCTGTCAATGTGTTCACATATGTCATGTCTTTTGTGGGAATTTCAAGTTTTAACAACTACATCATCATTATCATCATCATATTTTTTGGAATTCTTTAATGAATGAAATGAAGCTGAATATGAACAGGACATAAAGAAATAGACTGAACATGCTGGAAGGGAACATATGTTTGGTATTTGGAGAAGAAATGGTTTGCTCTTCTCAAATGACAGAATCAGCTTCCTGACTTCTCCCCACTCGGGCCTCAGAAAGCCTGACTGGAGTCAGGTAACCTGTGCTGTCATCTCAGCACTTTGTTTACATATTTTCAGTGTTTTGAGAAGAGCTTCTGAGCCATGCAGTGTTTCAGGAACATTGGAGGAAGACTGGAATAAACCTATACCTGTGCAAGCAGTTGCTTAAGGGCTCTCTTTATTCTAAAGCTCTGGAGCAGCAGCATTGCTAGGCACTGGGGCATTCCAGACTGGCAGCTGCACTGCTCTTGCTCTCAAGTAACATTCTTCCCCAGAGCATTACCCTCCAGAACCTGTATTAAAAGGAAGCTTTGACAAAGAGCAGGAAATTGTCCTGTTATTCTGGATTGTCCAGCTTCTCTCTTCCCACATCTTTTCCACATCTTCTCCTGAAGTGCACGATGATTAAATGAGCTGAAGTTGTGCTCCTCTAAAGCATGCTTCTGAAAATAGACTCCAAAACCACCCAGTAATATTGTCTCTGTGTTCTTATTCAGTGACAAACCACCTACATGATAGTAGCAATGCAAATGATAGGTTGTGTTCGTTGCTGACATGAATTCCGTCATTAATGATGGACAGATTTGATGTTGTACCTAATTATATTATGACTGACAGGATGCAGCTGCTATTGTTCATACTCGTGAGCTGTTTCCACAATTGAGGACAGCCTATGATCTGTGTGTGACAAGGCTGTTGTACAGCTGTCCAAAATATTTCTGGAAAGGAACAAATGTAACTTTTTGTGGAAAAAAAAAAAAAAATTAAAATTAGGAATTGTAGTATCATTAAATTTGGAAGAGACTTCAAAGTTCAATGTCAAAGCCATGTGCAGCCAGTTTCTCCAGGAGAATGCTGTGGGGGACAGTGCCAGAGGCTTTACTGAGGTCCAGGTAGGCTCTATCCAGAAGTGTCAGCCTCTGAGCTTATCCTGTGTGTGTTGTAAATACTGCTGTTCGTGATCCAAGTCATCTTCATTTCAGTGATGCACTAAAACCCATGAATTCTGGCAAGGTCTTTTGGCTGAAATTGGGATATCTGAGCTGAGAAATTTAGTTTCAAGTCTAAGGTCTAATGCCCCATGTGAAATTATCTAAATAGCTTAATTTCTCAGTGCCATCATCTTAGGTGTCAGGGAGGCATACTTTCTTTTCTTCTGCTTTTTTCCTGGCCTAGGTCAAAAGTTTTGGAAGCTGACACTGTTTGATTTTTATGGTCTGAATGCAGATGCATGAGGAGGCACAAAAACACTGTTGTCTTGGTCCTGACCTTATGATCTCTGTAGCTGACAAGAAATCCGAAGTGTCTGACTGTGACTGTAAAATGCCAGTGAGGCATCCACTTGTTTCATAGCTGAATGGGCCTCCATCAGCTCTTCACTGGTAATTGCATTGTAACTGTCTTAAATGTCCCAGGCTAAGAAATTGTGCATTTGTATTACTCCCTGTGGCTTGCAACCTCTTCTTCTCAGTCACAAACTGTCCAAGTAAAGACTTGTCTGCAAAAGCCTGTTTCTAAGGGAGATAGGAAATGGCATGAAGGCTGGGACAGGAGCA
This sequence comes from Ifrita kowaldi, assembly GCA_013398055.1. Lineage (NCBI taxonomy): Eukaryota > Metazoa > Chordata > Aves > Passeriformes > Cinclosomatidae > Ifrita > Ifrita kowaldi. The sequence continues at coordinate 250,295 of VZRS01010052.1, read as the reverse complement.
GGAACAGAGTATGTTGGTGGCCACACATGCAGGGGAGCAATAGTAGATTACAAGGTGTGATAGTCACAGTCTGGGACAATTATTTATGTCAAAGGAGAAGACAGGAATTCCTATGCTGTCTCATTATTACTTTTGTAAGCTTTTGCATAAACAGAAATGTACAAAATCCATAGTATCACTGGAATTTCTAAATGCAAAAGTAACTGTGTTCATTCCCATAATCAGCACTCATTAAAAAATATTTTCTCCCGAACTTTAACAAAATTTGTCCCAGAGAGAATCCAAGGAAACAAGCACAGGAACCATGTTTCTTCAGAAAGTCTGGACCAAGCAAGATGGATGTCTTGCAAAATATGATCAAACAAGAAAAACATGAAACCCACGATGTTTTACACAAGCAGCTCTCAGCACTACTAAACAAACTCTTTTAGCAGAATGTTTAAGGCAAGTTTCAGGATTTTGTAGTGGGAATTTCTCTAGGGTTTGGAGGTAATGATAAAAGCAGGAAAAATATGAATCAATTAATGCATGTGACAAATGGCCACAGCCTCGATTCCATTTGTGAATGATTATTCCTAAAGGGATAAGTACACTTGTCCCATCTGTTCCTGGCTCTCTCCTGAGAAGGGTTTAGGATACGTATGAAAATGAAAACCTAGAAGAAGTATGTCAGGCTGCCTGGCATTTGTTTGAACTCTTTGAAATGAGGCTCCCTCTGCTATAGGGTGTGGGCCATTGAGAGCAATTGAGCACCAGGTGACAGCCTTAATTTTTAGTTTCTTTGCCTTTGTATGTTTAAGACACACTCTAGTCAGATGTGTGTGTTGATGAAGCACTAAGTACAGCATCTAATGAGGTGCTGAATATAATTGTTGTGTTTGCTGCATAATTTAAATACCAACTGTACTTGCATTTCTCATTTACCAAGCCAGTGAATGATACAATAATATTGGAAACAATAACAACTCAGTGCTTATACAGTGTAGTCATGGGGGAGGATGCACTTAACAAGTTTGTGATTCTTATAAAGAGATCTTGTCTAATAAAATCACAGTAGCTAAAGGTTAAGGTTACCTGTAAGATGAGTCTTTTCCTTCCAAGTCTGGGTATAATGCCCTGAATAAGGAAGTATCTGATACTAAATGTGTATTCTGGGACTGGAGATCTGCCAATTCCTGGGAGATAAGGTGGGAATTTTGCAGTTGGACTACATTAGGAGCCACAGTGAGGAAAATTTTATTAGCAATTTGTAAGTACATGCCTTTTAACCGTAATGCAGCCACTGTACTATTTGGTACAGGGGGAAATTCTTTGTCCTTGAGGTGCAGTGAGAAACCTGTGCCTACTCTAGTTATATTTACTGCTAAATTATCAAACGAATGCATAAATATGAATAAACCATTTTTTCATTTGAAAATTGGTTACTGGAGGCCAGTTTTGCATTCCAAAGAGTTATCATTCCTTTGAGTTCTTCTCTAGGGACTATTCTTAAGACAAATATTTTAATGTGTGTATGTCCTTTCAGAACACCCAGTGCTGTGTTGCAGACTTGAATGCCTTAAGTGTTACTGAGTGAAGGAGTGGTAACTTGAACCTTTTGAGGCAGTCTTACTCATTTAAACATGAACTATTTTTTAGAGGTTGTAACTCCCTTTTGTCAGACATTGTTTGGTTTTGCTAAATTTCAGACGCAGTAGGAGGTTACCTTGTTATGCTCTACTGCCTTTGACTGCAGAGTCCTGACAGTCCTCACTCTTGCACCAAGAACAAGCTTAGCTCAGCAGTGCTGCTCAGGGCTTGCAGGATCAGGCTTTGTGTAGGACTGGCTTCTTTGGGAAGCTGTGATTGTATGAAAGCCTTAAGAGCATTTTTGTTATCTCCTTGTCCTCGCAGTGGCCAGTTTGCTATAGTGAAGAAATGTCGAGAGAAGAGCACGGGTGTGGAATATGCTGCCAAGTTCATCAAGAAGCGCCAGAGCCGGGCCAGCCGGCGCGGGGTGAGCCGGGAGGAGATCGAGCGGGAGGTCAGCATCCTGCAGCAGATCCTGCACGCCAACATCGTCAAGCTGCACGACATCTATGAGAACAAGACAGACGTGGTCCTCATTCTGGAGCTGTGAGTAAGGGCACTTCCCTCCAGGGATAGCTGAGGTGAATAGAAACCAGAGAGCACTGCAGAGGCTGCCAGAGCACAGGGGCACTGATAAATGGAGCTGTTGCATTCTCAGGCTTCACAAATCTTGGCAGGAGCATTGGGTGAGGTTGGTGGTAAACAGGCCCCCCAGTTCATCCATGTGCTCTGGGGATACAGGTGCACCTGATCATCAGCTGAGGTCATTTGATACTGAGCCAGGGAGTCTTGTCAACTTGAAAACAGTTTACTAACAGAGGGATTACCTCATGTGCGCCTAGGGCTGCCCTGACATGAACCTTGGAGGAAGTATAAACGGCCACTGAATGCTCATTTCATTTTACTTCCTACTTTCATCTCTTTCAATACATGTGAGGCCATCAAGCCTTTTCCAAAATTTGTGGCCATTCTCACTACTCCCTTATTTTCCTCATTTAGACCAGCTAGGGGAAAAGAGGGGAGGAGGGCAAGGGAAGAAGGTTTTTTAATCCCTAAGCATTGACTATTGAGGATGAATAGCAGCAGGATGGGAATGAAGAAAAGCTGTTTACTCTTGTGCCACCATGTGAGGGGGGCAAACCCCTGCCATTTAGGTCCTGCTGACAAGTGAACTTCCTCACCCCTACATGCGAAATGATGCAATTTTTCAGTGTGTATGGAGCAGTAAATACAGTCACCATGGTGGAAGTTAGGTAGACCATATATTCCCTAGGACACCAGCCTGAACCTTGTATATGGAATCCTAGCAACAAAGCTTTTATCCCTGAGGGAGCTTTCTAGGGAGGCCAGCGTTTAGGCCAGGGAGCATTCCTGGAGATTAGTGTGACTGCTGCAAGACGGCATATGAGTGATGATGAGCATCTGTTAACTTTGACGTGTATGTCTATGGCCAAATGTTGGTCTCGGTAGCCAAACTCTGGAAGACAGGGAAGGAGCTTGCTCTTTCTCACTGATGACTACTTTGGGCTAAACCAACCTCCCATTTCATTACCTTCTGCTTTTTTCTGTCTTCATGTGGCCTGACACATTTCGTGTGTCCTTTTGTCAGGCTGTAACATATTGCAGTTTGTAAAAGTCTGCATGCAACTGAGTTTTGACCTGATTAAGGCCTCTGCATTCAGCTGCTGTTTACAAATTGAGGATAATGATAATTGCTAATAAAGATAATTAAATTCTCTCTGTAAATAGATAATCTCTTCCCCTCTGACACCCTGCTCTCAGAGTCTCATATTCCCTGCTGTTTATTAAAGTAAGTGTTACAGCACCTGGCCAACCAATCTTATGGTAATCTACAGTGGACTTCAGCTTCAAAAGAATGGCTTCAGTATTGCTGATAATTGAAGAAGCTGCCGTGGTGTTTAAAAGAGAGATTTGCCTGAAATGTTGACCATCTCCCATACTCACAGTGCTGGCACAGGCAAGACTATCTCCTCTTTTCAGAGGGGTCAGTTGTGCAGGTGCTGGTTCTCCCGTTCAAGAGCAGTGCCAAGTGCACTGCTGTGAAGTGCAGTTTGGCAGGTACACGGTTTCTCCTTCCTTCTGCACGTTGTCCAGGGACTTGCTCCCTACAGCTTTCTGTGACTTTGTTGTTCCCTGTCTCCTGGGCTCTGCCTGGAGTCTGCTTTGCCCAAACAGAAGCAGCCTGGAGGCAGGTTGGATTGATAAACCAGTGTCTCCTCTACAGGTAAGTGTCAGGGTTGTGTACACAAAACAGCTCTGTCCAAGAAGTAAGGCAGCATTGTTTGTCTTTTGTTGGACTTCAGGTGAAAAGTAAAGGTATCATTTACTTGCTTCCTTGCCATGGTGTTAGGTGACATGGTAAAAGGGAAAGAGATGAAATCCAGAGGAAGGAATTCTCCTGTAACAGTTGAGAAATGAGCATTTGCAGGTGGTGATTTAGAAAACAAACCTCTCTGGATGTTCAAATGTAACTTGATGCAGTTATGAGTGTTTTAGTGCAAAGGAATTAGTGTTGAAGTGTGGTTTTTTTTCTGGGATTCCATAATGGCCGGCTTTTGGAATTGCTAAATGTCTTCTGCTTGAGGGTTTCTCTCAGTTCATGTGTATAACTTGGATAAGAATGATCTTGCAATAAACTGCTTGCCACTCTCTAGGTACAATTTACTGAAGCCTGGTTTTAAAGCCTGAGTCTTTGTTAATGAGAAATCATCACATCTCTTCTACTGAATTTTCCTTTAAATTATTCTTCTAAGAGTAATTTAATGTGTTAGGTTATACCTCAAGAGACTGGAGATTAATGTACTGTTTTTCATGTATGCCCATCTCTGATCTTCAGAAAATGAAATGCTCGTGTGGTTATTGTAGAAGAGAGTCTTTTGCTGATAAAGTAACAGAGGGACTTCAAGCTCTCTGAATCTTTTTTTTTTTGTTTCCTCTTTTATTTTTACGTTGTATTTTATGTTGTATTCTGTAGCTTGGAAAGCCCCCTCCCTAGCCTCATTCAAGGTTAGTGTGAACTAGAGAGAAGTGGAAAAATACATCAAGGAGCTCTCAAGTAAATGTCCTGTGATCCTCGTTCTCACAGGCTGCAGCTTTTTCAGTCATGCCTTGGGCATAGCTGGTTGCCCAGGATGTTGGTGAGGTTGCCATTGGGGCAAACTCCCTGGTGTGCCCTGAGCAACTGACCCAGCTGGTTTAAGTGCCCACTCTCAGAGGCAGCAGGAGAGAATGAGAATTAAGTAGCTCAAGTCTGGGCAGCTGAACTATTTTCTGACTTTGCTTTGTGTAGCAAAGGAAGTGGCTCTGAAGGGAGTTGCCAGTCTCCTCCAAGCAGGAAGGTATCCTCAAACATCCTTAGCAGAGCAGAATGGCTCTTCCAAAGTGGCTCAGCTTGTGAGCTCTCCTGAAGTGGAACCTGCTTCTGCAGGACCAGAGACTGGGCCACCTGGGCTGTCATCTGGCCTCCGAGAGATTAAAGAGTCCACCTTAAGAAACAATCACCAAGGAGATTTTACAGGGTAAAAGAGGAAGAGAGAGCAGAGTGCCTACATGGTTAAATTCCAGACAAGTACAAGAACATCCCCCAGTCCAGCTGGCTTCCTGATGACCGGACGGATCGTCTGCCAGAGGTGATTGCTTAAGTGCACTCTGAATAGAAATCATTAAATAAACCGGACTCGCCTGCTCACTGTACGCAGATTTCACCAAGACACTACCAGGTTTTTCTTACGGATTTCTTTACTGGCTTGTCACAGTAGGCTGTAGTAATTGCAAAACTACTGAACCAAGGCCTCTAAACCTCCAACAACATGGAAAGGAGACAGTGTTCTCTGTCTCCTGAAATGCACAGGGTACAACAAAACCTGTCCAGAAAGGCTGATGGTAGTGCTGAGACCCTTGGTAGGTGTCACCTAAAAAAGAAAATCAAGAGATCAAGTAATGGTCTCACAGGCTGAATAACTGAGATTAATTGGAAGGAGAAGGTGGCAGCCAAAGACAGCAGTTGCAACATATTTCCGGGTCATTTAAGCTTATTTTTGTTTGCCAGCCATTTAGTTATAACAATTAAAGCATCAAGTGACTTCTTCCCAGGTGAAGTGAGGTAACTTCTGCCCAGGTGAAGAGTCCTGCCTCACATTGTTTAGAAAAGTTTCTGACTATGTGAGAGGTGTGAAAAAAATATCCAGTAATCAATGGGCAAGTCACTGTGCCCTGCATAAGTCTCTGCATCAACAAGGCACATTGTCACCCACAGGAACAGCAGGGGAAGCTAAGACTAAAGCCAGTATCTCTGTGGCTTTTGGCGTGCTGTTCTTGCTTGCAGTGGACTTGTCCTTGCAGGTTTTGTAGCTGCTGACAATAGCTTCCCCCAGAAGAGGCAGAGTATGGAATCACCATGTTGTTACCACCGGTGTTGTGTAGGAGCCTGGGGTCAGAGGATTGATTCCCCAAAGGCCTCTGGAGCACCGAGTGTGGACTGACTTGTCTGTGACTCACAGCACCTGAGGAACTCAAAGCATTTGGACCTGCCAGTGCTTTGACAGGTAGTTCATCGGGCAACAGGGCCAAGAGCTTGTTTTCCAAAAGGACTGTAGGGTCTCTCAGGTCCTTTGCTTGCATTCTGAGTGCAGGTGGGTGGTGCACCAGCACCCAGGAGTAACAACTGTGTTGTGAGTGCCCCCAACAGTGAATCGGAATGAGAATAAAACAATAATATTAACGACAGTGTGAACTGGCAACAATAAGTGTAAACATAATTATAAATAACAGCTGCAAACAATGCCTAATTCAATATTTAGGCTATCTTGTTTGAGATAAACAGAAAAATAGCACTGGAACTCTCAGGACAAGGCATAGAAATGAAAATAAAAGTCTTACGTACTAATAAGGATGGAATGTATTTCAGTTTTGATGTGAAAACTCATAGTAACTAAGAGTACTTCTTTGATTTGGGAAAACTGATTTTGGTACCTTCAAGCCTTCTACAATCTGCTTTCTTCTAAAAAAATTCAGCACCAAGTAGATGCTTTCCTGTTACTTATGTCAGGCAAGAATCGTATTAGAACAGGGTAATGGCTGTTCTGGAAAGACAAGAGATTCTGTTGGCACATTTTACTACCTCGGGTTCTGATGGCAACTGCTAAGAAAAGTAATTCTTTAGCAGTTGTTGACTCTTACAACTTGTTCATACAAAATTAAAATGTTGAAAAGTAGCAGCTGAAGTGGTTAAGTCAACCTTTTAAAATAGGTACGTATCTGGGGTTTCAGCAAACAACGTAGCTTGGTTTGATCCTTTGTGATCCTTGCAGCATCAATGGAAAAGCCAGTCCTTAATTTACAGGGAAGAGAGCTGAAGCCAAAAGGTAGTTCAGGCACACCTGGGACCAGAACACAAAACTCATGGTTGTCTGCAGGAGTAGCTTTTTTCTAACTGTATTGAGGTTTTTCACTGCTTTAGTTTTCTGTGCTTACACTGATTTTATGGATTACAGTGCAGGAGATAAGAGGATGTTTTCTGGTGTGTTTTGCAGGGTTTCTGGAGGAGAACTTTTTGACTTCCTGGCACAGAAGGAGTCTTTGAGTGAAGAGGAAGCAACCAGGTTCATTAAGCAAATTTTGGATGGCGTGAATTACCTTCACTCTAAGAAAATTGCTCACTTTGATCTAAAGGTAAAGATGCTGTTTAGACTTTGGCTGATCTCTAGCTGCTAATTTTGATATTTAATACCAGTAATGTCAGGTGGTCAATGAAGATGTTGCAAGAATTGCAAGATAGAAATCAGAAAGCATAAGTAAAGAATCATTTTGCTGATAGTGACTATCAAATGACCTAATATGTATTCACTGAGTAACTCTCTTGGGTTTTAAAGGATTGGGTGTGGAGTTTGGCATGTGTTAAATTAGATGTGTATTTTTAAGCAGTGATCTGATTAGATGGAGGATGGTTCATCATTATCTCATCACTTGACAGGGCTCCCTTGGCTGCAGTGGAGCTACAGTGGTTTATACCACCTAAGGAATAAAACAATCCTCCAAGAGGTAGTGACAGTGACTTTTTGCCATTTCAGTCTGTTCTGTCTGCTCTAAAGAAGCTCCCATTATGTATCTGTGGTGAACATACATGCCCTAGATCCATGGAAAAAAGGCAGACTTGTTACCCTGAGGCTAAAACATGCTTGGTCCAAGGACTATGACAATAAATTATTCATTTGCTCTGTTTCCCAGTGCAGCTCTGACTGAGAGTACGTGTTAGCGGGAGCAGCTTCCACGTTAGGATCTGCTGTGGAAAGGCCAGGCAGCTGCCAGCAGGGAATCAGATTCTCTCACTGCTGCTCTTGAACTTATGATTAAGTTATGACAGATTAATGCATTAAAGCTCATCATGGGAGATAAATTGAACCCATAGTTTACTCTGAAACCTGTGAATTTGGGCCATGGTAGGGAGTAGCTAAGGCTGAGAAATTTAGTTGAAGAAAGAAGTTTATGAAACATGTTACATCTGGTAAAAAAGTAAAGTCTGTGGTTGAACATGTTAGTTTTGATTTCACAGTTCAAGCTTCAGCTTTTTCTTACAACACTGTGAGGAATGCCACATTTTCTTTTAATAGCTTGCTATCATATATGATCTAGGACCTCTGATGCCAACTCTTCCCATTTTCTGGACTGTTGAGCTGGTAAATCCTGGATCTTTCCTGGCCTTGTTGCAGCTGTGAATTTAGCCTCAAAGAAGATAATTTTTCCTTCCCTGAGTAGGTTCAGCATTTAACAAAACATCTTCCATTGGCTTACAATGCAGTATAGAGTCAAATGGGCAGATATTGTGAAGTGTAAATTCGCAAAATGTCAGCAAAAATATTGAGCTGTGCAGCTCTCACTCAGGGTCGGGCAGTGGCATTTTGTCTGTACCAAACACCTGAACTGCTTCAGCTGCCTGCTACCTTTATCAAAACAACTGTAAATGGTTAAGCACAGGTATGTGTTTCTTGTTCCATGGTGTTGTATATGTAAAGGGAAAAAAAGCACTTGAAAACACTGTTACTTTCAAAGATATTAATATTTTATTAACATAGATCTACCTTTTGTTATTTTTAGCCTGAAAACATTATGCTTCTAGACAAGAATATCCCTATTCCGCACATCAAACTCATTGACTTTGGCCTGGCTCACAAAATAGAAGATGGAGTTGAATTTAAAAACATATTTGGAACTCCGGAATTCGTAGGTGAGTGATGTGTTCTTTGTCTTGTATTGCAAATTCCAGAAGAAGTCGACACAACTTGTCAAAGTTAAAAATTGAAGGATAGAAGTCGTTTTAATCTTATTTCTATCAAGGTCACTTAAATCTAGAGGTTTACTTTATTTTTCTGGAATAGGCAAAGGTGCTTTCTGTAAACTAGATGTGCTCCTGTGAGAGAAGGCTGCTGCCAAATAAGTATTTAGAGATGTAAATTCAGGATTGAGATTGGGAAACACTGCAAATATAAATTATAATCTTTTTACTTGTTGCCGGGGGTAAGTAGATCTCTGCACTGTGGTACATGAGTCACAATTACATGGGTATCTCTGTCATTGCTTTCTAAGTAAAACTACCTCACACTGCACACCTGCTGAGTACTCTCATCTCCCCTTACATTTTTCCCTTACATTTTGTTCCTCACTGGTCATAATTCTAATTTGTCTCGCTTGGATTTTAAATTAATCGTACTCCTTTCTACTAGTTTCTGTTTTGGGCTTTGTTTGGGGAGTGGATAGAGAATTGTTATTAATATTCCAGTTAAACACAGCTGTCACAGATAATTTTTTCAACTTATTTCACCCTTGCTCTTTTCCCTTGCATGCAGTCTTGTATGGGGATGTTTTCCAATGAGGAATGTTTCTTATAAAGATAATAGAATTTGACATGGATAGCAATGTAGTCTGGCAAGTAATTTCAATCTCTTGCTTAAGGGCTCTTTCTAACTGGCCTTTACAAACTTGCTATAATGGCACCAGTTAAAAAAACAAAACAAAAGCTCATGCTTAGGGGCAGCAGCATTCTTGGGAGGTGAAATAATTTGTTATTTGTTGTATTTTGCACTATAATTACTATATAATGTCTGCTTTACCCTTTTTCTTGAGTTGCATTATGCTCCAAGTTACTCTACATAATCTCTTTTGAACAGCTGTGAACTTGAACTCCTATTTGGGCTATTGTATTCTGTAACTAACTTTCCCCTCTCCCCCTTTCTCCCTCTTGGTAATTCTTGGCCTGCTGCTACAGCCTGGTAAAAGTTTGTTGCCTCAGTTGCTGATGCTTGATTAAATGTTTCTTACAGCTCCAGAAATCGTAAACTACGAACCACTTGGACTGGCTGCAGACATGTGGTAAGTTTTGTAATGTGTTTGTACTTTTTTTTCCAGGTGACTCTACAATTATTTTTTTCTGTTTTGCTCTTAATAGAATCCATTGCACTGCAACAACTTAAAAAACAAAACAAAAAATCTTAAATACAGTTAATGACTCTTTGTTCTGTCATTCCATACATTCTTTTTAATTAAAAGATAAGCATTTAATTTCTGCAAAATTGCATTGAAAAACTGGAGTGATGGCAGTTACAGAGTTAACTGTTTGCCACTGTCCACGCAGAGGAGCACTCTTAGAAGGAAACGTGTTCCTGCAGAGCTTGTGACAGCTTTATTTATAAGAGCACTTCATGCAGAGCAGACCTGCGTACTAATGTTGTGGGCTGGGAAGGCGGGCAAAAGAGGTCACCCCAAATAAAACATCCTGGCTTCTGTTCCTTTATGTTCCATCTATGCACTGTAGTAAGTACCCACTGAGTAGAAATAAACAGAGACTTCAAATCTCCACATTACTTGATGTTATATGTAAAATTATTTTTTTCCTGAGACCCCATTCTGTAAGAGATTTTAGTAGTTATCTAAAGCCACAATGGCTCTCCTGCCTCTATTGCAACTCCTATTGACTTTTGTGTATTCTGCACATTAAGAAGAATACTGGTCATGTAGAACCCCTGAAATTAATGTCTTTTGTTTTCTAGGAGCATAGGAGTCATCACCTACATACTGTGAGTACAACAGATTCACTCCTGTAGAAATGTTCCTAAAGCTCTCTTGCGCTAGTACAGAACAGTTCTTCCCTTCAATCATTTAGGGACCTGCACACATGGGGTGGGCAGGGGTTTGTCTAAAGGACAGGGGTCATCCTGCAGCCTTTTCAACTTAAAATAAAGGGTAAAAGGTGAGGGGCATTCTGAGCAGAAGAAAAATAAATGTCTCTGGCATCACTGGGCATTTCTGCTTCTAATGGGATCTCATCAGTTCCAAGTGGTAGAGGATGGAAAAGCCAAGTGTGTTAATTGCTCCTGAAATGACTGTGAGCTATCAGTGTGAGAGCATGGAAACAGAAAGTGTAACAGTGCCATTTACGAGTTGGGTTATTTCAGGTGAAAACAAGGAAGTTTTTATTTGCTTGCAAAGGCAGCAGTCTAGATTATTATGCATAAATAACGTCACCCATTTCAAAAAGGTGAATTTAAGCTGAAAGAGGAGCAGAGAAGTTGACCCTGGGAACTGAGAATTCAACTTACAGGAGAAAAAAAGGGTTTGTTAAAGCTAGGAAAGCAAAGGTTGGTTGGGGATATCATTACAGTCAGTAAGCATGAAGCAGAATACTTTTTAGCTACAGATACTCTTTAGAAGAAAAGTGTGTCAACTGGTGATGAATAAATAAAAGGAGGGAGTTATGGCATGCTCAGGCTCTCAAAGAAATGAGTTTCCGTGGGCATCTGGGGACAAGCAATCAAGAGTTTTAAGAGGGAGCTTGACAATTTGGGGAACTGCTTGTGTGACAATGGATGCATGCAACAGAGGAACAGCACTCCTTGCTTTTCCTCCTCTTTGACATGAGACTTACAGGAATGGTCAATCGTCCTTGATCCTAACTGCTTCCGTTGAAATCAAGCTCCTGTGACTCCTGGGGAGCAGGAAGTGGATACTGTATGCTGGGAATGTCTCAGCCTGGGCTTCAGCTGCTCCTTATGATACTCAGAGGAATAACTTGCTGCCAAACTTGAAGAAGGTGGACTCTTTTATTAGATGGATTTGCACTACACAGCTCAGGCATACAAGTACAGAGGCTTGAAGGGGAAGGATTGTATTTTCAGTGTGGAAAATAAATCTTGGCCTATACACAAGGGTTAGACCCCAAAAGTTGTAAAAGAGAGTATGGTCTGAGGAATCAAATTTGGTGCAACAAATTCCCTTCTTTCCTGCAGTGCAGAGAAAAGTTTGGGATATTGGTTGAGCCCAAGCTTAGGTAAAGGACTTTAAAATACTGTCCAGACCCTTGTTTTTTATCAGCACTGATACTAGTTTCCACTGATACACCTGTACTTGCCAGGACATTAAACTTCATAAATTTGTAAAATGGGTATTTCTATTTGATGAGAGGAAAACTTAGGAGTTGGGGTTAAGCAGGTGGGAATACTTAGCATTTGATTAGTGATGCACAGAGCCAGCTGCTCTTCAGGTCTTCCTGCTGCACTGAGGGGTCTGTGCTGGGGCAGAGTAAGGGAGCAGTTTTTGTACTGCATCCAGCACAGGAGATCTGTTTTACCTGCTTGGCTACTAATGATTGCTGTGGTCATTAAGGTAGAAAAATGTCTCCCTACAAATGATCAGAAAAAAAGAGCACACTTTTTATGGTGGGAGGGATCAGCTTGCCTGATAGGCTATGGACTAGAATTGGCATGCCTTCAACTCATACTGCTTCTTAATTTTAAAGCCTTTTGCTCAGAAGTGTTCTGAGTAAGTGGGGTGGGTCTGTGATACCACCTAGTTTAGCAAACGTGGCAGCAATCAAATGGATATCATCATCAGGTGTAGAGATCAAAATGCATCCAAGTCCTCAATTCAGTAACTCTGGAGTGATTCAGTGGGTTGTTAGGGCAAAGCTTTTATTACTGAGATCTGCTGGTACATGTTTACAGGCACTGAGTCAGAATATGAAAAAAGCTATTTGCGTTGGATATTAGGATTTGAGAATCCGCCCATTTCACAGATTTCAAAACTGAGTCCCAAAGAGAATAAAGAAAAAACTCAGAGAATAGAGCACTGCAGATTTTGGCTTCCAACAGAGGGCCAGAAGGTGGAATTACAGCTGCTTCATGGCATAATTTGGGGAAAGGGAAAAGAAACCAAGGCCCTAGGGCAGGTTTCCAAGCTTCAGTTTTGGAACAAAGCCCATGGTCTGTGGAGAGGTGCCTGCTTGTAGCCTTCTTTGTGGCCAGCAGAAATGGAACCAAGGCTTAAGAGGAAGTATGTAAAATCCCTTAAGCATTGAGACTGACTGTGGTATTTGGGATGAAATTTACTGCATCAAAGACAGCTGGAGGACCTCACTCATGCTGTCTTGCTGTGTCAGATGCTTTGGTGGTGGTGTGTGATTGTAGAGGGGGAGGAAGCATTTTATGCACTCAAGTGTTTATTCTGTGGATAAAACCACATGTGGTAGCTGGGGATTGGGCTGAAAGGTTTGGGTGGTCCCAGTATAACTTTCTGCTTATCCTCCAATATTCCCAGTTAACGTGGTAGTGGCAATACAGACAGGGTAAAAAGTCTGTTGAGAGTGGGATCACGTAAGCAAATGGTTTAGTATTCAAAACCTCAGTTTAGTTCCCTGCAGTTTGCTGCAGTCCTGTTTTGAGCCTGCTGCATCCTGAAACTATGCTATCAAAGCTGGACAAAATAGATAAGGACAATAATAGCCTAGAAGATTATAAAAAGGGGTGAGATCAATTTCCTTGGTATAAATAACATTTCCCATAAACCAGGCTTTTGCAAGTCAGCATCCCTTTGTGTTGGGGGAGGAGGAGCCTGGAGGAAAGGCAGGGCAGGAGGAGTCTTGGATGACTGTTCTGACACGAGTTTTATGGAGCAGAGGTACAGAGTCATCAAAGATAAAGGTCGACAGTCACAGCTGAGAGATAGGCAAAGCAGGAAAAAGGAAAGCTTTTTCTTAAGTAAAGATTGCGAAATGGTATTTTATTATGATGCTGTCTCCATTATATCCTTGCAGTTGGAGCAGGGTGCCACAGAATGAAATTCTGTGTTTTTCAGAAACAGTTGGATTTTATTGCAGCCAGTGCCGTTTTGCTTGTGGATTCCTTCTACTGAGCAGCATGGCTCTACCTCTCCAGTGGAGTTAGACCCTAGGCAAGGCCACGTGCCTGGCTTCTGATCACACATCATATTTTGCTTCCAGCTGAGAAAGGTCTCTTGGTTGAACCCATTGTGCAGGGAACTCATCAGTAGCTTTGCAGAGAGAAAAGAAGTAGGGGCAGAGCTTTTCCTACCTGAAGAAAATCTGTAGAAGCATTACTTTATCTGCTTGAAGGTTGTAGAAGCTTCAGCCTGGTAGTCTTTGTGGGTTCACAGGGGTAGAGGCTCTCCTCAGCTGAAACTTTTTCTAGTTTGGCTAGCAATGACTTAAATGAGACAGGAGAGGAGAATTTGTGCATTTCTCTCTGTGTGCATGCATTAGTGCTGCACTAGAGACTTTCAAGGCAAGTCTGGCTCATAACCACAGCTGCAGTGAGCCAAAGCTGGCTCTGTTTTTTCCTACATGGCAGAGCTGCTTCAACACAAGAGCCACAAAAGTCCTAGGAGTATATTCCATGGTCACTGTAATTTCATTAGGGGACTTCTGCTGTTTATTTTTCCAACTGATTCTTCTTTCTGGCTTCTCTAGGCTTAGTGGTGCATCGCCTTTCCTTGGAGAAACTAAACAAGAAACGCTTGCCAACATCACAGCTGTGAATTATGATTTTGATGAAGAATTTTTCAGCAATACCAGTGACCTGGCAAAAGATTTTATTCAGAAACTACTGGTGAAAGATACACGGTAAGCAAATATTCAGAATGACCCATTTGTCTCTGAAACAAACCTGGTGAAATGTGGCTCGGTAAGTGAAAAAGCTTTTCTTGCGGGGTGTATTGCCATTCAAGAGCAAGCCAGGAGGATGCTGCTGTGCCCCTAGTTAATCACTGCACCCAGAAACCCTGAGGAGAGGAACCAAATCTCCTCAGCTAAATGCCACGTTCAGGACTGAATTCTCACCTGAGTCAAGGTGGCACAATAGGGTGTAGCTGAAAGGCTGAAAATGGTGTGCAGAATCTTGAGTTCAGGTTAACTACCACTCCACTGTTTCAGTCTCTTAGGAACTACTTGCAAGGACGTGATACCATCCCAGAATATGCCCCCGGTGGTGCAATGCCAGAAAATTGCTACATGTGCTGATAAGGAGTTGTTCTAAGTCTCTGCGTCTGTGGCAGTGACCTAGAGTTTGTGTGACAGCTATGCAGATCTTTGTTCCCAGGTTACAGGAACCACAGTATTTGTTTCAGTTTTTCTTGCTTTTAATAAAATGCACACAGAAGTAGCATCTCCTTCCCTGTGACCTTCTTTGTCCTGGAGGAAAGTCAGACCATTGTGGTTCTTTCTAATGGCTTCATTGGGGGAGAAAATAGCCAGAAAAATAGAGAAAAAGAGCTGTTCAGTCAAGATTTCTGCAAATCATGAGGCCTCAGTCTGGGGTAGAGTAGGTGTTTGATGAGAGTTTTGCACAGGTCTAGCAGCTCCAAGGAGAAGTCAGTGATGTTGATATTTGTCCCGTGTACAGACATGGTGCCTGTGCAACGCTGTGTTTCTCTTTGATTGTCGGTGCTGTTCACCAAACTGCTACAATGCAGAAAGAAGTTAGGTTTGATCCACTTTGATTAGGTTTGAAGTATTCCTCTCAGAAATGCTGCTTTCAGGAAACAACAGCTCCTGCAGTGCTGTAATACCATGTTCCAAAGGACAGCTTTGGTATAATTAGTGTTGATTCAGACACAGTCCTATCAAAGGTGTATAGCAAGAATGTATTTTCTAAGCGTGTCGGATGAACAAAATGAAGGAATGTTGTATTACTTTTTATGGAAGGGTGCACAACAGTACAGGCATATTTTGATGAAGAATTAAAGTTGTGTGGAGTAAGAACAGTTACCTACTGAAGTTTAGAACAGTAATTAAACTGCGCACAAGCAGTGTGCCTCAACGAGAAACAAAACCCTGAAATTTGAGGGTTTGTCCTGGAATTATCTTGATAAATGCTTCATAGGAAGCCCGGGAGAAGTGTGAGTCAATGGACTTGTGTACCAAGTATTTTTTATTCAAGTCTTTGTGGGGTTTTTGTGTTGTTGTTTTTTAGGAAGCGGCTTACGATTCAGGAAGCTCTTTCTCATCCATGGATAACGGTAAGACTGAATAAAAAACCAGATCTTGGTTTTTTCCATGAACAAAGCAGAGATCATATTCTCACTCTTACTGGTGTGTTAAATGGAAAACTGCCCTCTTCGTACTTTCTGACACTGGGTGACTTAAAGAGATGTACTGGCAGGAAATTGGTTGGGTCTGACCAAATCCTTGGATTTCTGCAAATTGCTTCTTTTATTATCATAACTTTAAAAAAGAGAGTAATAAAGCTCTGAGGTTTATTGCACATTACAGTATCCCATGTTGGACTGGGCTTTGCATTTTTCCATTCTTCTCTGTTTGCATGGGCATATACTGTGTGTTGACTTTAGTGCTTTCTTGAATTGAGAGTTGACTGCAATCAATATGGAAAATATAATTTCTCTCAAGAGAGAACTGCTGTACAATGTGTTCTGGTTTGCTTACATTTGTGTGTCTGTATGTATTTTTTCATCATAAACAATGCTTGCTTATGTGGATAAGTCTCTTACTGAAAATACATTTAGCTAGTCTCAGCATGACTAATGAGGATTTTTGAAATTCAGTTTTTGCTTTGCATTGCACAAAACATTAATTGGAGTGGTTTTAGGGTTGTTGTTTTTCCTTGTACAAATATTGATAGTTTTGACACTGTTAACTGCTAAAAATTAGCATGAAAATAAGTTGCAGCCATGTTTTTTGCACTTACCACTTTGGAATGAATGCACATCATTGTCACATTCAGTTCTGGGCCTGTGTGTTTGGTGTTTGTTTCTTTTAATCAACTGCATGAAGGAAAATCTGTGTGAGCAAAGAATCTCCCAGCATTGTGGAAGCCCAGGCTGCATCCTTTGTGTAGAGCTTTTGAATTGCTGCAGTCTCGTAAACGTTCAGTAACATTGGTTCCTCTGTCTGACGACTCACCAGCTGAAAGATGAAACCAAAGTCCAGGAGAACAAGAAGGTTGAGAACACGCAGCTGAAGACCAAGCGCCTGAGGGAGTACACCATAAAGTGCCACTCGAGCATGCCCCCCAATAACACCTACATCAACTTTGAGCGCTTTGCCCGCGTCGTAGAGGACATTTCCCACATGGAGACAGGTTTCAGCACCTTGGCTGCATCCCACGATTCCTTGCAGGAGGACATGGATGCTCTGCTTTCCATTTATAATGAGAAAGAAGCTTGGTATAAAGAAGAGAGTGAAAGCGTGAGGCACAAGCTGTCCCAGCTGAAGTATGAATACCGTAAAATGGAGTCCCTGAAAAGACATTTGCACGATGATATCAAGGCTGTCGGCGCCAGCCTCGCAGGCGTATCTGGGAAGTATGCTGAGCTGCAGAGCCAGTATGAATCCCTCAGACAGGAACTTTCTGGGGAACTCAAGTGGATACAGGATTTAATGAGCAGTTTTCAACTGGAAAATGAAGCCTGTGTGAATGGAAACTTTGACTCTGTTTTCAACAAAGATATTAATGAATCACTAATGGAGCTGTTAAGTAGATCTCGCTGTGAAGAATTCCTTGCAGGGTTGAATCTTGAATCCCATCAGTAGCACTGAGATCAGGCTAAGTGCAGGGTTTGCTGCTTGTTTCAATGTACATCAGTTTAAAAACGTTCCAGTGCATAGATTCTACACAAAAATATGACCTAGAATTAAAGTAGAAGTTCTGATGTATTGCACAAGGTGCTGACCAAAGCCATAATCTCCCAGTGGTTTGCAGTGTTGAAGTTGTTTTTTTTTTCTATGTTCAGTGTCTGAACTTGCAGGAACAAGATTATCACAGTGGTATGGACACATCTAACACCAAAGCCTTTGGTATTGCCTACATTTTACTCTGCATCCTGTATTGCAGTTCCTAAAGATTACTAGGTAATTAATGTGGCATCAAGAATAAGTCAGTCTGTACTTACTAGAAACTGGGTGCCTGGAAACTAATAAAAATCCCCTTGTAGCATCTTTGGTTGGCTGAAGGAAACAGTTGTGTAGCCCTGCTGCAGGCAGTTCTATACGCCATGTGAGAGAAATATTTGCAAAGGTTAAATCTGTCCTGTAAAATAAAGCAAATGGTGTAGTAATTTAACATTTAGCTAGTAGTGTGGAAATTCTCTGTGAAATGGCTGCCAATGAAGAATGTTAGGATTAGTGTTCAGGCAAGTTGTGCAAGGTGAACTCTTTTACCAGCAAAGGTAAGCTGAATTTTAAACTAAAGGATTAATCAACAGCTGAGTTTTCTGTCCTATACCAAAGAAATCCTATTCAAAAGACACCATTGGGAATTTGTAATGATCAAATGACTGTGTAATTTTTCAGTGCAAATGTCAATTTGTGACTAAGTGGTAACATAGTCCTCTGGCTTGTTTTCTACAGTGAAGAAGATTACAAAGCTACAACTAACTTAATCTATGGTGTGGCATTTGAGACTAGTGTTCTTGCTATAAAGATTTTTTTTCTTAGGTTTTAAAAAGTAAAAGAAAAGTCGACCCAACCTTGAATCATGCCCTGCTGTCTTGTATTTCAAAGAAGTCATTTGATTATACTGTATTAATATGCACAGATGTACCAGTCTTCTTTTTGAACACAATAAATAGTTATTTACGCAGGATGCAGTTGTTCCCTGATGGTTAGTGACTGAAAAAGATGCCAAGTTTCTGTGGGCATTTGCTGCAAAGGTGACTGTTGTGCAACTTCAAGAATCAGTGAGATAAAAGCTCAAGTCCACCTAGAGTGAATCTTTACATGTATATATTAGAGTATATCTTTCACTGCCCCTCCTCCCTCCCCTTTTGCAGAGGAGTTAATGACCTAAATAAATTGAATTGTTGTTGTTCCTAACATGATCAAGAATAATGTTTCCTACTTTGAGATAAAAAGATAAAAGCATACTCTCATCCAATTTGTGCAGAGTACAGTGGACCCATTACTGCCATATCCTCACAAAGATGTGCAGAGGCTGATGCAAATTCAGAGTTGTGAAAACAGTTGTTCACTTGGGATATTGTTGCTCCCAACATTGTGCTTGAAGGAGGATGGAAACTGGATGTGCTCTCTGTGGCATTGTTCTTGGCACAATGTGTGAAATTTTCAAAAGCTTCAAAGTAGTGTTGATAGCCATGATGTGACCCTCGCAAGCTGGTGTTGAATTGGACTCTACTGTGACAGCTAGTATTGATAATTTTGCATGTGTCCATTTTTTATTGTCTCAGAATGCTTTTGCAGGTTTCTTTGAGCTGGAAGACCCCTTAAAAACTGTCCAGGGGAACTGGAACACAGGATTTTATTGTGACGGGGAGAGCTTTAATTCCTAAAATGTAACTTAAAGCCTAGTGAGAGTTAGAATTTGCAGAAAACGCTCTCAAGAAAGAGAGTCTGCCTCCCGTTAGGCATCATCTCATATTCTTTGTTCATATAGATTTTCTTTATGAACAAATGCACTGGCATGATGAGAAGGAGCATTAAATGAGGCCACCTTGTTCCTGAGCGTGTTTGGGTGAGGGTAATGTTGTTGTGACTCGGTCTTTGACGCTAATCACACACTGCTTTTGAGAAGAGATCCTGATGATTGAGAGAATGGCAAGGTCACTGGATTGCAGGGTACTTAAAATGGAGAGGTAGTTATTAGCAATCTGCAGTAAAGTGAGTTATTTAGAGCTGGTGGTGGTTCTGCTGCTGAAAGGGCACTGGGAAATTTTTCATAATGATTGTACAGCTGACATTTAGCCAGTGACATTTTTTCCACTTCAAATTGATTTCTACTCTCCTGTTGCACCATGCTGGCTGTTTGCAGCATGAGGAAATTATATTTAATGCTTAACTGTCCCAGTTCTGTTGAAGGCAAATGGTGTGTACATCTAAATGAGAAGGAGGCCCAGCTGATAGCTTGGCTCCTTGAACTGCTCCTGAGATACCTGCAAAAGTGCTAAACCTAGAGCATTTGATGAGAAAAGTGAATTTGTTGTCTCAAACATTTTTAATTGTTTTGCTGAAAACGATGTTTGAATCCTCACTGATGTGTTTTGTATTCTCCTTCGGTAGTCTTGCTGCTTCAGGTGCATGGCTTGGTTGCATTCCAGTCCAGTTCAGTACAAGTATTTCTGTGTTATCCACCTCCTACCTATGCAGATCACAATGGCTGGAATGGTTGTCACTCCATAATCTTTGAAGGGCTGATTCCTGGCCTCTCTTTTTTCACTCTTGCCTGATCGGTTTTGAACCATTTTTTCTCTCAATCTGTCAAGATTTGGTTTTATGGTTTATGCAAATTTTTATGTGCTTTTGGAATTGAAATGTGCTTCATTTTCAGAAGGACTGTGTCAGGATTTGTGGAACATCTGTTCCTTAACACCAGGTTGACATCCAAAGTGCTAGGCACATGTCTGAATTCTGACCTATATTGTTTTTTGTTCCTATTTTTCCACAGTTGGATATTGTGATTATTTTATTGCCAGGGTGTCAATGCCTTGTGCTCTCATACTGTGGCTATGGTTAAAGGACAAAGCTGGAGTTTTTTCAGATAGCATGTATCCTTGTCACTAATACTACATGACAGCTAACTTTGTCCCATTTTATTACAGTGATGTCATCCAGAGAAAAGGGAGATGGGGCAGGTGTGCACTGAGAAGCACATTAGCAACTTTACAAAGTGAAAGCATAGCCTCAGCACCCGCTAGTTTTAGGGTTTTATTTGAGATCAAAAGGGTCCTGTCTAGGCCCAGAGCAGGCTAGATTTAATTCTTTTTCTTCTGCTTTTACCTGTATGAATCCGCAGCTTCCCCAGCATTCTTTCAGCCAGCTCCAGGGCACATCAGGTATCTTGCATATTTTATGTACCAAAGGGAGCCGAACAATAAAATTGCTCTTTTATCTTCCAGCCCATGGACAAGCAACAGGCTTTGGTTCGGAAATCATCTGTTGTTAACATTGAAAACTTCAAAAGGCAATACGCTAGAAGGCGATGGAAGGTATGATGAGCCTTTAATCCTTACCACATATGGCTTCCCAAGCCTGATGGGATCAGAGGGCAAGATAGAGCTTGAATGTAAAATTGTAATAGGCAGTAAATTAATGAAATATGTTTGGATATGTCTGCACTGGGTATGTGTGGTCAAACCGTTTTTCTTCCCTCTCTCCACAGCTTTCGTACCGCATTGTCTCGTTGTGCAACCACTTATCGCGTTCGCTGGTGAAGAAGGTGCTAATACAAGATGAGAGTTTGGTAGGTACATTCCTTACACGGGAAGAAGAGAAGAACCAGTTTTACTGTGCAGTCATTTTTGCTGTCCGTACATGGATGCACAGCCCAACAGGACAGCAGTGGCTTGGAGTGGGAAACCAGATAGGACCATGGCATCATTTGTGTCTTTAGTGCTGCTGTATGTTCTGTTACCGTGATAAGAATCTTGTGCAGGGAGAGCCAGTGACTTGCAGACCTTCTAGGGGCTAACCACATTTATTGTGTAAAGGAGCAGCAAGGAGCCTGCAGATGACATTTGGATCCCATGGCAGTGACCATGGGGTGTGACTGAGATCCAGGCAGGCACAGGGGAGTTCACTGCTCTTGCGCCCAGCTCTGTGATGGAGGGTGGGGGACCCTGGCACTGCGTGTGACCTTCTGGAGTGAAATTGTGTGGGCTCTATTAGCTCTGCTCTTCTCAATAGATGATACTGATATTAGAACAGCATGTTTACGAGCGTGATATCTCATTTACATGACAGAGACTGTGGCCTTTCTATTTCAGAGAAACTGTGAAAGTGACAGTGAGGATCTTTCACAAAGAAAAGCCCCCCTTCAGAGGAGAAGCAGCATATCGTAATGGGATGAGAATTCCATGGGCAGGAGACAGGAAACTTTCATCCTTGCTGAAGCAAGCAGCCCTGGCAGCAGACTTGGACTTCTTGTCTGAGTCCTTGGTATGATGCTTCTTGCTTCTCAAGCTACACCAGCAGCTGGATGATGGTCTTAAATGCCTACTGAGCATTTTAGAAAATTGGGAATTGAGATTCCCAGGGAAATGCTACAGCACGAGCACCAGCTGAAGTGCTTTTATATGTTGAGTGTGTCAGTGATACTTCAATCTATTTGTGATGTCAACTGCACTCAGGGTGTAGGGTTTCTACTGATATTCTTTTGCTGCAGAATAATTCACATTCCGCACAGTGGTTGAGACTGTGTGCATTATTATTTCAGTCAGGGAAATTGCTAGTGACTCTTAAGGAATTTTTTAAATGCAATTTTTATATTTGTTAATACCATAAATATACAGATATCTGTCAGGTTTTGTTAGCTGTGTGCAGTACTCTGTTATTGCTGTCACTGAAGAGAAAATCACAATGCCGTTACATATCATAACCTTGATTTTGTGAACCTGGCAGTAAACGGTTCTGAAATGCAACAAGAACTGTGCTCTGGCCATTGTGTCTGGCTGAGGACTAGCACAACTCCCATTGTCAGTGTGAGTACAACTGAGTGTGGCACTGAGGTAGGCCAAAGCAATTTTTGGATGAAAAAGAGAAAAAAATTCTGTAGTGATTTACATGCACCCAAACACAAACTTTTCACAGAATAATGACAGGATGCCTCACCAAAAAAAAAAGGGCATTTAAAAACCTAAGGCATGTGAAGAAATAGTCTTTATTAGACTTTGTTATTGTTGTCAATATTATTTATTGTCAGCAAATTGGAGACTCATTAACACCTATTTGTATAGGTGCTGTTTACATGTAACCCAGACTGCAGACATCTGTATTTTATTCAGGGGGTTGTATCCAAAATTGAGGAAATAAGCACTTTGATATTGATGTAACATCTTTGCACAGGGAAGTTGCATCATTTTAACTATATTAGTTTCTAAGCCAGTATTGTTCAATTGGTACCAAAAAATGTGCCTAGAGTAGGGTATTTTTTCATTGAATGTATTTGCTGTTAGAAGTTCCTATTTATTTTGCCATTTAATAAATTAAAAATTAGAAAGCAAGTCTATTAGAAATAACTATAGATGGATGAGGAAACTGGTTTTGTTTGGCTTTACACTTGTCACCTCTAGGCTGAGGTTTTAGAGCAGAAGGTGTGAACTGGTGTTGAAAACTAGTATCAGCTTAATTTTGATGGCTTCCAGTTTCTAAGAAATAAAAATATGCTGCGTTTATTTGTAAATTTGTATCCTTGCTTAGTTAGAGACTAAAATGCAGTTGGTAAGAAATTATTTCTGTGAGAGGAAGAACATGTAGGAGAAGCTTTGGAGGAGAGAGGCAGAAAGTAGGATTTGATGGAAGAAACATGAAATGAAGGAGGGGGTGGGAGGAAAAAAGCGGTGGAGAGGAATGAGAATGAGAGGGACGTGAAGGTGATCCTGGACTGGGCAAGTTGTGGGAAAGGAAAGAGAATGTGAATATATGAATTGTGGAAGCTGGAGAGTGAATGTTTCTGCAAATATGGCACTGCATTTTTATACTATTTATTTAATTTCTTTTTATTTCATATCTTGTGCTGCCAAGACCTGTGACATGCCTGGTCAAGGGATAAGATGCAGGGCATGGGCTTCTCTTGATATTCAATTGAAAGGCGTGTTTCTGAACTTTCTGTTTAATTCTTGAGACAGAATGCTCAAAAAGTGTGGTAGCAATGTATGTATTAAGAGGGAGCAGTAACAGGGAAACCTGAGGTTCCAGTGTATCGTGATTTCAGCTGGATTAGAGTTAATTTTCTCCTTAGTAGCTGGTACAGTGCTGTGGTTTAGATTCAGTATGAGAATAATGTTGTTGATAATATCCTGATGTTTTAGTTGTTACAAAGTAGTGTTATCCTAAGTCAGGACTTTTCAGTTTCCCGTGCTCTGCTGCTGAGGAGGTGCATAAAAAGCTGGGAGGGACCATAGCCAGGGACAGCTGACCCAAAATGGTCAAAGGGATATTCCAGCCCGTGGAATGTCCTGCTCGGTATGTAAACTGGGGTGAGTTGGCTGGGAGCCACAGATCACTGCTCAGGGATGGGCTGGGCATTGGTCAGTGGGTGATTAGTATTTGTGTTGTGCATCACTTGTCTTTTCTGGGTTTTATTCCTCTCTTTTCCTTTCCATTATTATTATTATTATAATATTTTGCTTTTCAATATTTTTTGTTCAATTACAAAACAGTTCTTATCTCAAAGTAAGCCTTGAGGTTTGCTTTCCAATTCTCCTCCTCAACAGGGCCAGGGGAAGGTGAGGGAGAGGCTGTGTGGGGCCTAGTTGCCAACTTGAGTTAAACCATGGCAGTGTCCAGAGGGAATCTTCCATAAACAGAACACTAAAAAGATGTATTTGGATAAAAAGCCACCCAGCTTACCTACCAAATTTTACTTCCTGCTTTCCCAAGGATATGAAAAACCAAATAGACTCCAAGCCAGTGGTATTTATCTGAATTTCAGGACTTTAAAAACACCTTTAGTTTCCAAATTTGAGATTGAGGGATGTGTATGTAAATTACACTTCTGAAAATTAAGCCCTGGTTAAAACAGGTGTTATGTTGTGGGATCAGGATTGTGCTTTCAAGGAGATGGGGTCATTCTCGTGTAAAATCCTAGCAACTATTGAGAAAGATGGGACACAGCAGAAAGGCAGACAGAGGAGTGCAAGGCTGTGTAAAGCTCTGGCTTATTAATTCTACTTTTATAAAGATGTGAGGTGGTGTTTTAACAAAGACATTATAGACAGCTCACGGTGTTCGGTCTTCAGTCATCTTTGTGCCCAGGTGAGCTAAGGCCAGGCCCTTCTCCCTGGCACTCAGTCACTCCGTCACTCCACATGGCTCCCCAGCAATTTCATTGCACAGAAACCACAACACGCAGCACTCGTGTCCAGCCAAACTATTCCCTGACTGTTCCAGGTAGGAGCATGCTGGGAGTGTAGAATCTCTTGTTCTCCTTTCTCATGTTTGTGATTCATTTGGAAGTTGTAGTGTTTTCCCAGCTGTGGCGTTCTCTGTGTTGCTGGCCCTGTGTGTTCCCTGCGGTGAAAGCTCAGCCCACTCCGGGAGGCACAGCCCAATTGTGCTGCTTCCAGCGCTGGCAGGAGGGCACCTGCTCCGTGCAGGGGTTGGTCTGATACTTCACCATTGGTGGGCTTTGAACAACAACCTACAGGTTCCTTTCAGTAAGGGGGGAAAAAAACCCGAAAGGCATGGAAGGAAAGGGAACATTGAAAGAATTTGTGTTACGGAATTTGCTTTGCTGGAAGAGAAAAATATATTTTCTGTGTATTATTCAGTGTTTTGCAGTAGGGGAACCTGGAGAGAAATAAAGTGATGGTCTGGGGGAAAAAAAGAAAAAGCACAACAAAAAAACCACAAAAACCCACAAGTATTTTTAATAAAGTATGGCTATTTGTCTATTTTTATTCTTATTTTAGTGGTGATGTTTTTTAATCTACCTATATTTTTATTAAGAGAAACACTGATTTTTAATTTTGGGGGTTTTTTTGGTGTCTGGAAATAGTACAGACTGTCAAAAATAGCAGAGATATTTGTTATTCTGATTTGCTAATAAAATTTTGCAAAGCAGGACGGGTGTGTGTCTGTGTTTCCACGCGCGCGGGCCCGAGCCCGGGGAGCGGGGCCTGAGGCGAGGCCCCTCAGCCGCAGCTGTGGAGCCCCTGAGGGCGGGGAGCGGCAGCGCCTCAGGGCAGCGGGAGGGAGCGGGCCCGGGCCGGCGGCACCGGGGAGGGTTTGTGCCGTCCCTGCCCCTCAGTGACGGCCCTCTGGGGGTGAGGGTGAGTTCATCGGGGCGCCGGTGGCAGGAGGGCCGCTCTGGGGCTGCGGAGGAGCCGCCGCTGTGGCACCGGCTCGCGTTGTGGCCCGAGGAGGCTTGTAGGGGTGCTGAGACAAGGCTTGATGGGCCTGATGGACCGTGCTTCGCCCTTAGGACCGAGGTCCCCACAGCGCAGCCTGGTGTCCTGGACCCTTGGCAGCGAGGTAAGCCCGGCGACTGCCGACCCCAGCAGTTCTGCTGTTGCTGCCCTCACCTCTGGTCTGTGCTGTCTTACTCCATTTACTTTTGCTTGCTCCTTTTTTCTTTTAATAAGAGGTATTGTTCCTATCCAGTTTTGTATGTAAATCAAGGAAGCTGTGTGTGTAGGGGAAAGGAGGTATATATAATTAACAATGTTCAGTTGAGAATCAAAGAACTTGGAGGCATTTCTTTTCCCTCTCTCATTTCTAGATGGTCACTGTAACTGGCTGATATTCTCTGTATTTCTCACTTAAATGTCTACTCTGTCTTCACATAAACTTCAGACTTTACCAACTTCAGTTCTCAGGTGGTAGGTAACACGTAATTTGCAGCATGTGTGTTTCAGTGAGAGGAGTTAAAGAGGGTCAGGTGCACCTTGTTGCTGGGCCGGGCTGGCAGGGAGCCATCACCTGGGAGTGATCATGAGCGTGATGAGATGGTATTACCGCAAACCTCATCCAGCTGGGGCACGAAGCGTAGGAGGCTCGTGGGGGATGGCCAGAGCTGTACCCCAGCTGGAATGATGAGGTGGGTTGCTGAGGCTCGGAGGCAGAAGTTTGGCTGCGAGGCAGAGCTCCTGACGAGCCGAGAGCGTGAAGGTTTCAGATGGACAAGAAGTTAACGTCTTTGTTACAGTAAGTAACTGCTAAGGGAAGGGTGGATTGAGAAGAAGCCTTGCGGAGCCCCGAAGGAGTGGAGAATGGGCTTTGGCTGTGTGAGAAGAAGGGAAGGAACGGCTGAGCTGGCTGTGGGGCTGGGGCTGGTGTGTACACAGGGGTCTGTGACCATGCCCTGTGCACAGCGTACCCCATGGGTGATTCAGGAGCCTTAGCATGGACCTAGGGCTCTACCTGTAACTCCTTGTGCCAGAGCCTGCTCGAGCGTCTCCTCACAGTGTCATTGCTGGTGTAGGTTGCTGTTATTTTTGAGGGGTAGTTGCAGAGACTGTCACTGAGCATTAGCTTTTTATAGCAGTTTGCTACAGCTTGTGACCATCCATCTCAGAGGTGTAACATTTTCCTGTTCTACTTGGAACTGTGCTCAGTCACGGCCTTTTTAGGGTGGGATGTATCTGCTCAACAGAAAAGCTAAGAAAAATAGTGTCACATCAGTATTTCCAAAATCTGTTTTTTCCCCAAGGATGAACCTCATGAGCTACATACAATGCTTTGTTAAAAATAATTGTTTGAAGTATCTTGTGTGTGTGTAAATTGTCTTAATATTATTAACAATTATTTGGTTTAAAAAAAGCTTTTATGTAATTCAGTTACCTTTTAAATCTTTTTGCTCTATTTACATAAAATATGCTGTAATGTATTGGTATGAAACTTGAATTTAATTAGATTTACTGTTTTGAAGCATGGAAAAGCTTTTCTAATTTTTAGCTTAGAGCCTCTCATTCAGTTAACAAAAGATAGGAAATGCTAAATTAGGTTTAGTCCTAGTCATGCAGTTCAAGTAAGAGAAAACAACATAAGGCATTTTGGTCTTGGTGCTGAGCCTTAGTCTTGTCTTAGTTTATGCTGGGCCTTTAAAAGCTGCAGCATATGAAGTTAAGTCCTCAGAAGTCTGCAACAAGCAGTGTCTGATTTTGGAATGTGAATGACTCAAAGCCCGTGATCATGTAAAGTTGGGAATATGTAATGCTGCTCTGTCATCTGGAGTGCTCCATTTCCCTGCATCTGCACCTGGATCAAAGCTGGAAGAAGGGCTTTTCTCAGTCTGGCACAGGAGCACTCTGTACGCCAGTGGTAGAGGAAGTCAGTACTTCAATATGCAGTGTCCTCTGCACAGTGTGGGTCTGTGCCTCTGTTTATACTCCTGTGAGCAAATCAACAAATTAGAGATTCCAAATTCTTTACTGGAGTTTGGTTATTCTGCCAGGAAGAAATCCTACCGGAGTCTGTAGGACATCAGGAATGACATAAAGTAGGCAGCTGTGTAGTTGAAGTAGATCCAAAGCCAGTTAGTGGGGGCAGATCAGTTACCAAACATGGTGTGTCATGCCAGGAGTCAGAAGTTGAATTATTTGGTCAACAGACTTGTGACTTGTGGCCCAGGGTTGTGCTGTTATGGAAATACTGTCCTACACTTGGGTTTTTGGTTAGTTTGGGGTTTTTTTTTTTTTTTTTTTTTTTTTTTTCTCCTTAAGACTGAATTCATAGAGCTATTCCATTTGACATGCACAGTGTCTCCTGTAATGTACAGGAGAACATATGATCTTCCAAAGTTATTAATGCAGAGTCACTCTAATGCTATTGTAAATGGAACCATGGTAAATGAAATGTCTGATCAGTTAGCAGAGCAAACTGCATAAAATTATTTAGATCTCTAGTTTTGGGCTTTCTAGAGCGTGTAAGACAATTTATTATTTTCTTGAGGAGTGTATCCTGGTGTTACTGATGGAGAGGTAAAAATAGTCATGTATGTGGAGCTGTAAGGACCTCAGCTTTTGCTGTAGTTGGTAAATACAGATTTTTTTTTCAGACTGCAGTTAGAAGAAGCTGGGTAATGCTGCTTACAGGAGGGACAGCTGTGTTTCCTGCACACAGAGATGTCTCAGATGCAGTGAAGTTGAACCAGTTCTGTCCTTCAGAAGCCTCTGCTCTCTGGAGCAGAAGCCACTTGTTTCCTTCCTGTAGTTTCTCTTCGTAGTTAGCTGTAACAGCTACATTCCAGAAGTGATTTCTGGGGTCTCAGTGCTGGAGCCACTGGATGTCACCTCGTTTTGCTCTGAAAGCTGAGGCCATTTAGTCTGCAATGGTGTGTGCTTCTAAGGCATTAGAGCTAAAATACAGAAATGGTCTTTGTGTGCCTTGTGGCTACCAGAGGTCCCACCCCTTCTCAGCTGAGAGCTCTCAACACGAGAGTAGTGACAAATGCTCACTCCCTGTGCTCTAAGCAACCTCAAAGTGCAGCTATTGAGAGAGAAACAGCAGCACCTTTCCTAGCTATGTTGAATGAAGGACTTGGCCATCTCCACAGGAGGAGCTTGGTGCCTGATTCCAGCCGACAGTTCAGGGCTGCCTCCAGAGGCAGGCACTTTCCCACAGTCTAGTAATGCACTGAAGGAAAGAAGCCTTGATGAGGAGTTAGGCTTCAGGTGTGCAGTTTTTATTCTGAGAGTCATCTAGGGTCCATTAATAATTACTGAAATGTTTTTCTATCATGTGTAGAATGATTTGAGTGCTATGAAAGCACTTGAAAAGCTTTTTAAATTTTTTTTTAATGGTGTGGAAAAGCAGCTGCAGCTGTTTAGCTTAACCTGGTGTAGTAAGTCCCTGCTCTTCAGTGTCTTTTTTTGTAGGGACTGAATGCACTTCAGAGGGCAGGTAGTTTGTTGGATATGCTAATTAAAAATTGTAGAGTCACACCAAGAGTTTTGAACATTGGCACATATCAAAGTTGCTGGTTTTAGTGGAAGAGTTCTTAGAGCCTCCCAAATATGGGTGGGATACACCTGAGGTGGCACAGACTGCATACCATAGCACAGATTAAGTGCTCGAGATAGCCTTATCAGTGAGATCCATATGTTCATAAGGAACGTCTGCCAGCTTTAACTTTTCATAAAATACTGGGGAAAAAAAACTGAGGCAGTTTTCATGAAAATGAAAAGTTTGATTTTTTCGTCGTAGGTGCTGAGGAGGCAGAAAACGTAAGTTCAGTGCATGTATTCTACTTAGGAATGTATGGTTTGGGGGAGGTGGGACGGAGAGGTGGGGTTTCAGTCACTTCAGAAACAGCAGTGATCTTCTGTAAGAATATCTGGAAGGGAAAGACCTCTGAACAAAAATCTCTAGGGAGCAGAATGAAGATAAATGTGCTAGTACGCCTCTCTAAATTGCAAACAAGGGAGTATGTTTGCAAGAGTCTGTGGGTTCTTTTCTTACTGTCTTGCTTTTGGTGCAGATTTCTTGCCTTGTTCTCCTCACCCCAAACTGTATGTCCACATTTTTCATTTCAAGGAGCACTGACTGTTTATTTCTTTTAAGAGACACACTGGAAGAATTCCAGATGTTCATTCTGTTTGTTTTGAAAATCAACAGGCTACAGGCTGTTACAAATGGGAATGAGAATTTTTTTTTCCCATTGATGATGAACATTTATTCTGTTTAATGGATTTGGCTCCACTGAATTAAGTAAAATGTTATGGAGTGTTCAGATGAGTTTCATTTTTGATAAGTTCAGGTAACAGTTACATGGGCCAAAAAGCCGTGTGACGAAATAGAGGCTGTTTCACCATCGGATGTCATGCCAAGCCCATGTGTCTTTGTTTAGAATTATCTGTGCAAGTAATTTATGTTCAGTGTTAAAGATAGACCAAGCAGGGTCTCACACCACTGAATCTATTTGCTGCTAGAAAACTCTTATTAACAAAAGAGGGCAATAAAAATCTCTTCTGTCAACTTAAGCCTGAAATAAAATCACAGCAATTTCTGAATGTCACAAAAATGGCAATGCTGCCTGCAAGTTTGGGACATGACTCAATGGCTTTTGGGACAGGCTCTTCATGACAAAACCTGCACTGGCAGTCTGCATGCCTCAGCTTCAGTCAATTTCTGTAATTGAAATTAATTAAAATACTTACAACCTGCTGTGATCTGAAGTGTCTGTCTCTCCCTTTGTTGGTGTTGTTACTGCTCATATAAAAGGGGATGCCTGATCTTTAATAAACTGCATGATCTGCAGGAACTTTGAAAGATTCTGGCAGAGCAATACTAATTTGGGAGACACAGATCAGCAGTCCAGCTCCAGCAGGTGAATTTCAGCAAGGACAAGGACTGACCTGTCCTTGTTAGTGTTTTTTGTGAACATTGGAGCTTCATGAACATGGAGAAAACATGCTGAAAAATCAGAGGGCCAAATTCTGGGGGTTGCTGATAGCTGTTCAGGAGCTGCTCCATGTATCTCAGGTAGGTGGTCCCTTGCATAGAACTGAAGCAGCCTTATGCCTTTGTTTTGAGTTGTGATTATTAGGGAGACAACATCTTTACCCCCTAAAAGGATATCCAGTGTACAGTACATTTAAGGGAGGCAGCTGACAAGGTACTACTTATCTGCAAGATGTTATTTATCTGCAAGTGGCAGATAAATACTCTTCTAAGGCTGTGGTGGATGTAATGTTTCCTTCTCCTTCTGTCATCACTTCTGCAAAATGTAGCCTGGAAGAGACACTCTGAATGATAAAACTCTTATCACTCCAAATGGCACTGACCAGAGTGTGGGATTTCTAGTCCCATCAGATAACAGGGCTGACGGAGGGAATCCTTTGGGCTCCAGAAGGGTGACTAAAGGCCTAAAGGAGACTTGCTGAGCAGTCCTCACATGGTTTGGCCCATGTTCCTGACTCTGCACCCAGAGATCATCTGTGAAAAGAATTAGATTCTTTTCTACTCCCTAGTGGAAGAATCAGTGAAAATCCCTCTTCTGAGACTGCAGCAAACAAATTTTCCTCAAGAAAAAGCTGTGTTTGTGGGACCAAAAGGCACCTTTCAAAACAGGTATTCTAGTATCTTTGTTCATGTCTCCTACTTGAGCATCAAATGAGCTCAGTGGGGCTTTCCTGGCAAGCTGATAGAACACATGGCCCTAAGTGACTAAATCAGTCTGATTCCATTTCTCTCCGCTGCGTGTGAGCAACCCAGATGGTACTGATTCAAGTAAATACACCTCACATGGCAATGCTTGCTGTGCTATGTGCTACACCTGTGCCAAGACTGGAGAGTGGGTTCTGAAGGGTGCTTTCCCTATTGAGTCTCTGCACCTGAGTTTAAGGCTGATAAAGCAGTTGACAAAAACAAACAAACAAGCTTTGTTAGGGAGTTCAATTAAACCATTGTATAGTAAGTATTACTAAGAGGTAGCTGAAATGTTATTTCTCTTGGCCTTGGTTAGTACCAGTGTCTATCTTAGCCTCCTTTGAAGTTAATTAAGCCTAAGCCTGCAAGGTTATGTGCAGTAATTAAGAAAATAATAATAAATTAATAAAATCAAGAAAAATCTGCTTGGGAACCAAAATGTGTGAGTTGCTTAGTGTAAGGCAAAAAAACTACAACTAGCTGTAGTTCTTCAGGATATATTTCTTCTTCTCAGAAGAAATGGAAACTCTGTATGGAAATTGAGCAAAATGAATTTCCAACATTCTTATGGGAATTTAAGAATCAGTTGAAAAGCCAGTTTTCTGTATTGAATCAACACTAGTGTTCATTCATTATCAAGTTAAGAAGTTTTATTTGGTAACAAAGGAAAACTAAGAAAGTTTAAATGCTCCTTCACACAGGTTTCCCCTCACCCCTCCTGGCCTCCTATGCTTTTTTTGTATTTGTAGCAGCTTTGCTTAACAACTCCCTAGAGAAACAGGGAACAAAAGATGACATAGAAATTTTCTAAAAAATAACAAAATTTCTAAACCCACCAAATTAAAAAAAAAGAATTAGGAAAAGTTATAAAATATTATGTACTTTTCAAATCAATTTTTATGCAGCTGCTTTTAATCAAGCTTTCGTAATGTTTACATACCGTAAATTTTCGTGTATTTAAAAGCTATGTACAGCTATTGCCAGCCAAAAGAAAGGTCATGTTAATGTCCTAGTGTAATTCTAATTGCATGAAGTAAAGATTTTCTCTCCTTAGCAATTTTTCTTACTAATGACTACTGCAGTTTTCTTATGCTCTGTTGAAATAGCATGTTACTGAAACTTCTCAGGCAGTACAGTTCATGCCAGACGTGTGGTTTGCACCCAACCACGTGTTAATTCTTAAGTACTTTGGAAGTGACTCACTGTTTACTTTTGAATTTTGTTCAGTAAAAATGTAAATAGGACGGTGATTTTGAGGGCAGTGACTTCAGAGAAAGTCATGTGTAGAGATATAAAATGTTAGTCAAGATCTCCTCTGATCCAAATGCTAAAGATGAGCAGAATGGAGACATAACATAATAAAAATTTATCTGGTCTTCAAATGGCTTAGCTAATTAACACATAAAAGAAACTAGCCAGTTTGTTACAGTATTCTACTTAAAATCCCTTACCATGTTTGTACAACGTGTCTAAGCACCATCTAGTCATGGGCAGCTTTCAAAATGGTGTGAAATATCCTCTAAAGCTTAGCAAGAAACTGATCAGCTTGACTTGTTTTGTCACCTGGGTTCTTGCTCACAAAAATCGAGCATGTTCATGAAAAGACTAGATTCATGCTTATATTTAAATACAGACTTAAAACCTTCTTAACTTCTTACTGAACTGCAACTCAAGGAGAAATAAGCATCTGATCACTTCATAGGCACGATACAGAAATCACAACTCTCTACTGTGAGAAGTTGCTGGGGATTTGCTAGATGGTATTTTTTCTTCTCTGATCCAGTATGCCAAAATATGAAGTGACATTCTGTGTTTGGAGGTGCCCCACGGTTGGCACCATGTCAAGCTACAGCGCAGATGCCCTGTAGCTCTTGTGCAGGATGGCTGCTGGCCGGGGCAGGCTGGCCCATCTCCCATGGCACTAATTGCTTTCAGCATGCCTGAGCTGTGCCCTGCTGCTCCACTGGGATCCAATGTCTGTCCTTTGTTTTCTGTCCTGTATTGTCCTGCAGTCCTTCTCCTGTGTCACATTTGTATGTCAAACTATTGTGCAGCACAGCCTGATTTCTCGTGCTGTAAAAACCATTATTTTCAGATACAGAAGAACATCTAGAATTGAATTAAAAGTCTAACCCCGAGTTCTCTGAAGGACAGGGTCACATATCTCTACCAGATGCTCTTCTAAAGGGGCTTTGACCTGTGCTGCACTCTCTCTCTATTTAGATCTAAGCATTCCTGTCTGTCTTTGCAAAACCTGAAAATCCTTCTCAGTGGCCTGCTTCAAAGGAAGAGCCCCTGTCTGTGCTCTTTTCATTGCTGTAGACTTTCTATCTGTCCTGCCTCAGTGTAGGCATGGCCATGGATCCTGGGGCATGTTAGAGCAGCCAGGAGTGGAATGAACTTTGGTTTGAAGATTCAAATGTCCCATGTCGGCACCTGGAAAGATGGACAGGCAGATACCTTCCGTCCTGCCCTCCCTGTTATTTCATTATTATTTTGCCTAATTGTCTCCCTGCTCCATGTGCTTGGTAGCCTAATCTCCAGTGCCCAGCTCTGGCACAGTTTCATCCCTGTAATTCCCTGGTAGGGCATGGGATCATAAGATAAACCCTAAGGGCTGGGTGTGTGCAGGGGTATGTCCTGGCAGAGGGGTGCCGGAGAGCATCACTACAGGTCCTCACAGAGTTTCTGCCCAAGAGTTAGCAGTAATGGATAAACAGCAAGCAGAGTACTCTGGGTTGATGTGTATTTTGTCAGGGAGGTTCCTTTTTGCCCAGGCCACCGGGACTACACTTCTGTTTTTGGAAAGGCCTAGTGTAAGCGATCACTCTCACCAATCATACCAGTGTATTTATAAAAATTTTTCACTTTATACCTTGTTCTTTGAAATCTGGAGGCAAGGCTCCATAGTGCTTCTTCAGGCTACCTTCTCTTTCAAATCCTTAGCAGGGATTCCTCTCAGAATTCTTAATTCGTGTGTCCCAAATTAGTTTCCTGCAAAACTGCTGCTGGAAACAATACTTCTGCATTACCTTCCTGTAGCGTTGATTCCCTGTTTTGACAGTAGCATTTCAGCTTTTGATTCAAGGAGGGCAGCCTTACATGAAGCATGCAAATGCGATAGAAAGTGTTGTCCATGTTGCTTCAACTGCCTTGCTGCTTTTGGTTTAGCTGGGTCATGACTGTTGCATCACTTCTAAACTGTGGCCAAAGTAAATGACTATTTTTTTTTCATTTTGTCTTCAGTCATGAACTTTAAAAATCGTTCTTCCAGCAGCACATGAACAATAATATTCATTTGTATTGTTTTATTCAAGTGCTGCATGAAAGGATGACATCAGTTTTGGTTTTAATTCCTTTGGCATATGTTTCTTAAGACACCTGTTACATGGAAGAAGAGCTAAGGACATTTCTTGGAGTGGCATCTCCAAGTATTAAAATAGTTTGTTCTCTGTTGTGTATGGTTATACATCGTACAAATCTTGTGAATAATGGTGGGCCAGTTAGAATCCAGGCATTGAAAATATTGCAGACAAAATAAAATACCAAATTGTCTCACTCTCGTGCTTCCCCCAACTTCTCCATTGTACCCAGCTGATGCTGGAGCCTGTCCTCTGCTTGAGGCTCACGTGAATGAGGACTGAAGTGGGACATGTTGCCTTTCCAAGCGCTGGATCACAGTGTTCCACTGGAGTTCCTCGGTGCCAGGCTAAAGGACACACGTTCCCCCGGCAGGGCAAGGC
Organism: Ifrita kowaldi; assembly: GCA_013398055.1. Taxonomy (NCBI): domain Eukaryota; kingdom Metazoa; phylum Chordata; class Aves; order Passeriformes; family Cinclosomatidae; genus Ifrita; species Ifrita kowaldi. Next base: position 215,126 of record VZRS01010052.1, on the reverse strand, counting down.
GGCGGCTGCTGCACCGGTCACATTGTGTGTATTGAGCAGAGGCCAACTGGAATAAAGTGTGTTTGCAGGCTGGCTGGCCTTGCAGTGCAGGGGGCTGGTTCACATGTTGATGAGAAAGAGACAAATGGAAAATGTCCTTAAAAAGGGGAGAAAGGGTTGTGGATGAGGGCAGCAGGGGAATGACACTGAGGAGAGGCTGGGAGAGGTGGGAAAGGGTCACTGTATTGACAGTGTGGGGAGCAAACATCAGGGAAGATGTAGGAAATGCAGTGGGTGTGGGCCCATCCAGTGTCCTTAGGCATTGTCCATGTACCATGTCCTGGTACCTTCCAATACAACAGGAGTTTTTATTTCTGTGACACCCCACAGCAACAGAGAAGAGATGCCTATTGTCATTCCCACGTCACTGTGCTGAAATTAGCCATTCTGGCACCCGTCTTATCAGTATGTTTAATTCCATAGCTTGGACTTTGTTCTTAGCACCAATATTCAGCACTGGATAACCTCACTCTGAAATACAAATGTGAGAGTAGGACCAAAAAGGATCTCAAAGCCTCTCCTCACTCAAAGGCTGGCACAGAAGGGATCTAATTGTACATTGATATGGTAAACTCTATATGTGATAGCAGAGAGTAGGAATTTAGGGAATGCTTCAGCTGGAAGCAGAAAACTGACATAATGAGTTTCTAAGCTAATTCAAGAAATGATCCGTAAATTTCAGATAGGGGTAACTTACATCCCATCCTAAATATGCAGATTACTCAGAGGATGTATTGATGGGCTGTTCTTTAGGACACCAGCTTGGTTAAACAGGATGCTCTTTGCAACCCTTTTTGTGGAATGGGCAGAGCTTTCTCTTCATCTAGCCAAACATTTCTATGTAATGGAACTGCTTTTCATTTCAAAGCAAAACATGGGGTTAATTTGTGTGTTTCTTTTCCTGTTAGGAGAATTCCAGGCTTTTTTTAAACAAACAAAAAGAGAAAACAACTAAAAGTAAGGTGTGTTGGGTGGTGGTTTGCTTTCACTCTTGGGAAGAGAAGTGAGAAGTTTTTAATGTTATTTTCCATGTGATTCTGTAATTAAATTGATTTAACACGATCTGTGTGGAGCTTGATATAGTACATTTGGAGAAATTTCAAAAGTAGATGTAGGATGGGGGTTTAAATGAATTGTCTGTTGTGTATTTGCCTTGCTCTTTTTTTACTTTGCCTTTTTTATTTTTTCTTTTAATCAGTTTTATCGGCTCCTATCTCTTTTCATAATTCTCATTGTGGAATTGGTTGAAGTGTTTATTAGTGTTTCATGATATAAATGTTTAAACTCATCTCTTCTGGGTGATTTAGGGCTGAATTAACTATGACAAAGAATAAATGTCTGTTCGTTGCTCTGTGTTTCTGTCTGTCAAGTCCAGGACTTCATGGTACATACAAATCCAGACACGTGTGGAAGGAGCTCTGGGCTTTTGGGTTAAACCCTGGTATTGGAAAAGTTGCCCCATCTGTCTAGGCTTAGTTTTTACCTTTCTGAAATGATGATAGCACTCCAAGTGAAAGATTTCTTTCCAGTATTCATTTGGAAAGTGACCTTTACAGTTCTGAGTCTCCCTTGTGAGTGGGCATGTTCTTTGCCCAGTGGCAGGCAGGTGTTGTGGTGGAAGCAGCCCAAGGAGCTGTGTGGGACAGGAAAAAGCAATGCTGGGACTTTACCACTCTCCTTCTACGCAGACCACTATGAGCAGGGGTTTTCATGCTGAACTGAAACACAGCCTGTGCTAGACATGTTGGGATAACTCTGTCCTGTTTGTACCTTTTTGCCCCCCACCATCTACGGGAAAGAGGATTCTTTTCAAAAAATATTGTGAGACCTCAAAGTGGAAGGTGTGGGAGGGTAGTATTTGTCTTGTGTTTGCTGGAAAAAAAAATTGAATGGAAGAACAAATGGAATGAGAGGAAATGTGAAAACAATGGGAAGAGAAAAACTGCTTTTAGCCTTACAGAGTAGTCATTGATTCATGAAAGCACAAGGATAATTCCTCATTGTACAGCTTTCAGACAACAGTTAGAATATTCAGTTTGGGTTAAAGACTAGAAAAACATTAATGAACTGACAGAAGCCAAAGAAAAGTCAGTAAAAAATCCAGCAGTTAGAGGACTAGACAAATAACTAATACGAAAAGAGGGGGGAAAGTACTGAAATGGTGGAATGGAGCATGAGCAAGGAAGAAACATAGCTGTCAGAATTGAAAAGGAAGATAAACTCAGAGAAAAATTAATTGCTTTTGTAGCTCAAGTTCAGAAGGAGGAATTCTGGGACAGAGTTGAACATTTGGTTTTTTTCCCTAAATTTTTTTTTTTTTTAAATATGGGTTTTTATCTGGTTTATTCTGAGGAATGGTCTAGATAACATGGAAAAATAAATTATTTCTAAAAATGCTAAACAATGTATTTGAATATGCTGTACAGACAAAAGATTTTACAGTGTCTTTCAGGCCTTCAGGTTTCATGTGGCACAATTACCTGAGTACTGTGTGTAATCATGGTCTTGGAATGTTGCTAATTTTGAGGACAGCTCTTACCTATTTTATGCATTTGTATTCTGCAAAGAAAAACTAAACAATCACAATTATTAAAAAATGCTTTTCTTAGGTTTAATATTTATATTTGCCTTTTATAAAATTAGTTATATATTCTGACTTAGAAAATGAAATTCTTCTTGATGAAAGAAATGATGCATAGGATCTTGCATGGAATAATTGTGGTAAAGGGTAATAACATTTTGCATTTGTGCAAAAAGAGTAATTTGAAAGCAGGCCTATGCCAGTACTTTGATGTGTAACTTATTTCAGAGAGAAATAATGAGAAGGGGGACTTACTCAAAGCCAGTTGGCCTCAATGAAAAAAAAAGGAAACTTTTTGCTTAACTGAAGCCCTCTAGATAAAGTTTTTTTTTCTTGTTACGAAAATGGAGACTGGATCAGTGCTGTGCTTATGAATTGCATAATTTTTAGTCTTTCTTTCCTAAATTTTTCACCTGTCTTGGATTCCATTGAAGAAACCAGACTAGTGCTTGCTCAAAACAGCTCAAGCATTACTTTGCTACTGAGCCCTGTTTGATATGATGCAACTCTCTGTAAATATTAACTGGTGTGACATTGTGGGTGCTCTCTTTCGGGAGGGCTGTGAGCTTGCTGTGCATGAAGTTGCTGGGGATGGGCACACAGCTCTTGCATGCTATATTTGGCAGAGCTCAGGTCCATCCCCCCGTGTCCTGCCAAGAGCAACTGGTCGGTTTGCTCCTGCTGATCCAGGGCCATGGAAGTTGGATAACCTCTCCACTCAAAATGCAAAAGAGAAATCTCCAGTAGAAAGCACAAAGGTGTTGTTAGAGCTCTGTGCTGCCTTTGTTCCGTGTTTCCATTCAAAGGTCTTACTCACTGAGTAGGAGAGACTACAGGGCGTGGTGGGGGGGAAGCAGTTGTGGCAGGCACTTTTCTTTTCCTAACTGTATTGCTAAAAGCATGGGGAGTGGGGACACACTACACGGTTGTGCAACAGGAGTTTTTTAAAAGACAGCAGCGCACCAGCATTCACTCATGAGGCCCTAAAGGGATTGTGAACCACCCATAAGAGTGCAGTTGGGAGTGGCAATCCTATGAATGGTACTTTGACCACTGGCCATTTTCTTTTGTTGTTTAGCTCTCCCCAGTATCTTTATGCATATAGGTATTATTGTGACACAATATTTAAGCAGCACTTTGGCTGTGCACTGGATGCTACCATATTGAGCTAATGAGAATTAGTAATCCTCTTAAAGTTCTAGTAACCTGCTTGCCATATATGCTCAAAAAGTTTCATACCCATGCATAGATTAGTTTGGAACTAGTCCTGTGTATGAATTCAGTTGTTACTCAGTTGTTCACATATAATCCTTTTAATTTCCTCTGTATATTATCATTCATTGTCTTCCAGCGCAAACCCCTCTTGTTTCCCATGTGTTTTCCGCAGTTGTTCTCTGGAATGTTTCCTGTCTTGGCTTGGCCAGGGGCATTTCTGAGGTGTGGAACCTTGATACAAAGCTGGTCTGAGTGAAACAGTTTGAAGAAGTTACCAGCTAGTTAAAGAAAGGGAGAGATGGCCATGGATTGAACCAGATCTTAAATTTGAGGTTACTTCAGACTGGTTCCTACTCTGTATTTCACAGTTGAGTCCAAGAGTAGAAGAAAAGAAGTGACACAACCACCTGCAATCCTGAGCTCTGAAACTGCTGATTATGTGGTAGTGATGATTTGTACTGGGGTAAGAGCCAGCTGGCTGTGTGGATGTGGCTTTAGATTGCTTTCTAATAAATAACACTTAGTATGGCTCAGCTTGGTATGAACAGGAAGTGCCAGGCAGAGGAACTGTCACTCCAGAACATGAGTCAGAAGATGAAATAAAGGACTGACACAGATGCATATATTTCAGTGCCTTCACATTTGGCATCTCTGCACAGGCAAATGATCTAATAACAGCTCCCCTCACATACCTTGTATCCACAGGAAAATAGCTAGTGTTGTCGGGAGTAACATATGGAAGACATAGGTGAATGGTATTTTTAGCCTAACTAAAAATAATTTTTGCATGCACTTCATAGATTGGTGTAGGTTGGCTTTAGTCATGTTTTTTAGTGCTTGCAACTGCTCTGCCCGCACCTCCTCAGTGACTGACACAAGCTCCTTTCCTCATCTTTTAATTGGCCAACTTGCCTTTCTTTTGCCTCATGTAAGTTGTGAACCATGAGAAGAGCCTTGCCTTCGAATGAGCCCTCACAGAGATGATGGCTTCAAGACTGTTTTAATTGGGATAAGTCCACAATACAAGACTCCTCGTATTTCTAAACACTAAGAATGTAACTTCTGTGGGCAAATCTGGGTTCTGTTCTGGTTAAATAACTGCCCAGGCAGATCACTGTGATTTTAATAACTCTTGGGGGTGATGAAGTTTTACCCACACAGAGACCTAAATGCAAGAGAGGGTCAGAAGTAATGATTTGGTGCCTTCTATCCAATGAAGTTTTGTTCAGTATCATTTGTTCTGATTTGGGATCTTTCTTTTTTTCCCATTGACCCTTTGTTAACTGGTGGCACAGAAACATTCAATGTCCTTTGTTCTAATTGTTGTCCCATTTCTGTATAAAATTTTTTCTGAGTCACATCCCAAACCATATAGACTCCTTTCATTGCCATGACAACAGCAAGGCATGCCAATGTTAGCAAAGTCTGCTGGAAAAAGAGAAGTCAGTAAAATCAAAACACAGTTAATTGAGGTATTTCATATATAAATTCCCATTTTCTGCAATGACCCAAAATTATCCTGCATTGTGGAAAAGTAGTTAAGAATAAGCCCTAGATAAGTAGCATAGCTTCATGCTGGATGTTGGGTCTTGTCCTAGGCACTGTGTTACAAAAAAAGATCTTACAAAAATAGTGAGAGTGGAATTGGTCATTGCCCTGGTGAAATGTTTGGATCAGAAGAGGATAAAGAGTTAAATGTGGTTACTAAAACAATGAAGTGTAATTACTGACAGTTTTAGGAAAAAATTTGATGTTAAATTGTGCACTGTTCTTTCATTATCATACCTTTCTCTTCATTGCCTAAGATTAAAAGTACATTTGATGGGATTACATAACAGTACATTTTAAACTAATAAATAATGCAGCAACTCATGCAAAGTAATAGGGAATCATTGATGTAAAACAGGTCTTGTAGAGCTGAATGCTGGAAGAAATCTGCCTTAGTCCAAATGAAGCTGGGAAGGAGGAAAACTGTATGTGGGACTTGAAAAGTCTGCAGTCATCATGAAGGATTATTTCTGTTTTAAAAAAGAGGTGAGAGCACAGAGATAACAGAGGTACTATCTACAGCCTCCTTTCCCTTGAAACCTCCATGATCATATGGGCTTTCTCTTGGCCTCCCTCTATGCTTTGAAGCTAAGATGGAAACTGTTTTGGAAATAGAAATGGAGAATGAGTGTCCTGCGGTCAGGGGCATTATCTGCTGAACTCTTGAGATTTGTAGTTTTGAATACTTCTGCTTATGCTTGCTGTGAAGAAGGGGAGAGGATGAATGATGTTGCCCACTGAAAAGCTGTGATTCAGATATTCCTGGCCTATGTCTAGGGTTGTCCCATAAAACTCTTCTCTTCTTGTTACTTTCACCCTGTTAATATATAGCTGCAGGTGGCTGGAGGGTTCATCTTTCCTCTGGTATGTCCTCAAGGTACCCAAATGAGTTTCAGGAGCCTCTGCAATTTCCAAAGGATGCAAGTGCTGTGTTTTCATTTAATGATAGTTGACTCTCTGATGAGGTGGCTGAATTGTGGTGCCATAGGTAGTGTCAGAGCAAATGTAGACTTGTTCCCCTTATTTATATCCTTATTTTCAGACCTACTGGTGCTACTGTAGGCTAGAATGCTGTTTGCTTTGTTTGGGTTCTCAGTAATTCTGACAATACTTACCTGCTTAGTACAGGGTGATGCAATAGACCTCCTCATCCTCCATCACTTGCCATGCTGGGTTTTATTGGAGTTCAGAAGGTTCCGAGTCCAGCTGGCTGTAGATGCAGACAGTAGCTCAGGCATTGGGGCTCCAGCTCTGAAAGAGAAACTGTGGAAGTCACTTGACTTATCAAAGATTGTAGCTAATATCAAATATTAACAGTTACTGTCTAATAAACAAGCTTCATGTGAGAAGTCACAAAGATGAATAGCAATGGTCCTCCAGTGTAACTTAAATTTTGAGATCAGTGAGCCTGAGGAATCAGCCCCTACACCTGCATCCAGGCAAATGGCAAGGGGAGAGCCCTTGACTCTCAGTACTGCAGAGGGATTGATGGGCTGGGTCAAGACTTGAAAAACAAAACAAGAAAACCTTGTGGTTTTGTGAACTTTATATTTTAAGTGTACATAACTTAAAAACATTAGACATTTGCAAACCTAAGAAATTCCTTGAGAGTTGTACAACGCTTGGCTGCAGGTGGAGCCTGCAAGCCATAAAAGCTGCACTTAATGATAAGGTTTTGTCTTTATGTTGTGTCTTATGTGTGTGGGTGTGGGGCATGTGAGCATGGAGAAGAGTACACACTGCTGAGTGTGTCTGTTTTTTCTGCTTTCTCTTCTGTGGAATGGCAGATCTGCTGGACATGTGTGCACTGAATGTGTTTTCATGTATCTGTTGAATTTTAAAAATTTATTTCTTACACAGCATCCTTTAGCTGACATATTTGAAGTATTTAAGGAATAATTTAAAATGTTTTTATAATTTACCCCATTTTTGGTGGTATTTGTTAGCACAGGTGGTCTCATCAACAAAGAAGCTGCTCATTCACAGCAGAGTTTGAATATGGCTTTATACAAAAGATTAGGTGGTGTAGTTAGAGGTACAAAACTAAAAAAAAATCTTACAACTTATTGAACAAAGTAGATTGTCTTGACCATTATCCTGTGGGTTGATCTTACATGAGTAAGTTGCTAACAGAGACTTTTTTTCTTAGTCAATTTTTCAGCTTGTTTGGGTCAGACTTTTCAAAGTAAGGCATTTGGGTTTTATTCTGATGCAAAAAACTGTGAATCCCTGAGTAGCCTTTTAGGTGGCAGAATGAAGAGCTATCAATACCTGGAATGTGTCTCCAAAGTGGCCAGTGACATTTAATCCAATTTTGGTTGGAACTGGTGTCATGAAATGCAACAGTCCCTCCAGGGAGCTGAGCTCTACCCTTAGGGACCTCCCCTAACACTTCCTAACTCAGAGTAAACCATTCAGGCTACTGAGGAGAGATCCAGGAAAGGTGGGCTGTAGGACAAGGACATAAGGATGGGATCTCTGGTCCATTGGTACCGTGTGTCTGAGGCCAGCCATGAGCCCATGCCTTGGGTAGGAAAGGCAAGAGCAAGCACAGAGTAAAGTGTCCCCAAATATTGTAGGGCCTCCTGTGGGTTGGGGCGTTTTTCAACCAGAGGAGATGTCTTTGGTAATCCGTGATGGATTTTTTTCTTTCTCGTATTTCTCCGGTCTCTTTTTGAGCCCAGGTAAACTTTTACTACATTTTGTCCTGCATCAAGGTGTTCTACAGATTAATTATATGTGAATGAAGAAACAACCATTCTTTTCCTTGTTCTGAAATTTTCATCTACTAGTTCCTCTTGTTACCTTCAGACTTTTTAACTGGAAGAGCGTAAACAATTGTTCCCTGCTCACCTGTTTTACATCCCCAATCTTTGTAAGCTTCCATTGTATTCCTACTTTAGGCTGATGTACTGAAACATATGCAGTCCCTTCTTGCACAGTTTTCCTCTTGCTTTTTTTCAGTTTTCCCACTTACTTAGTCATTACCAGTGTCTACTGATTTAGTCATGACATCCCTAATATGGTATGGACTTTACCGATTTGTCTGGGTATAATTGAAATTTCTCATTGTGTTGTTTCTTGCCACTGTGGCCTCAGTGATCTTGGCATGCTGTTGTTTCTGCCACCATCTAAGCCTGTGACAATCTTCACTGTGTACTTTGTCTTACTTTAGACTGGGAATTTCATTCCTCGGTGACAGTTTTACTGTTTGTTGTTATGTTGTTCATTTTGTTTAAGCAAATGCTTTAATGTATTCCTGCTTGTCCACTGATTCTGCCTTTTCTGCACTTCTTATCCCTGCATACAGCATCCATTTCTCTTCTTTTCACTGACTGTCCAATACATCAGTTCTGTCAGGGTCCCCACCTAAATTAGGTGCTTCATTTCCCTGACCCGTTTCTTTGGTCGTTTTTATACAAAAGCATTTGTCTGTTCTTCCTCGCACTTGCAGAAGACAAATGAACGCGCCCGTTCGGGCGCTGTCTCCATTCCCAGTGCCAGCAGCCGGCTTCCATCTTGCCGGGACGC
>VZRS01010052.1:81052-206087 GCA_013398055.1 Ifrita kowaldi | reverse complement strand
GCTCTCCCCGCGCCCTCCCCGGCCGCCAACACCGCGGGGCCGCAGCTGCAGCCGCGGGCGTCAGGGAACGGGGGAAGCTGCAGGCGGGCGTGAGGAAAAGGGGAGACAGGTGGGGCCGTTCAGGTGTCACTGTCCTGTTGCTGAGGGTGGGAGAAGGACGGGCGTCCTCCGGCAGCTCTTCTCCCTTCGTGGGGGCTTTTTGTGCTTCTTCAAATCTCTATAAACTATACGAATTCTGCATTGTGCTTCGGCTGAGGTCCTCCGAGCCTATGCTTTTGCCCATGAACCTCATGAATGCGGTAGTGTGGCCGTGCATTTTCTTGTAGGTGTTAAATGCTTCTCTGGATATGCGCATCCCAGGTGGACCTGACAGGTGTCACAAAATTAATCTGAAATTTGTCATGTTTGTCTTCTTCAGCTGTGTGCATGACTGTAGGTAGGTGTTCCGTGTATCTCCAGACCTGTCATCTGAATTGCACCGTCTTCCCATGGCATATTTGCTGGCTCTTGCTTGCAGTACTGAAACGCTATGTGTATACTTTTACTTACAGATGATGTATTTTGTATTTGGAAGTGAAGTCCTAGCAGGTGTTCTGTTGTTGTGTTTTGGAGGTTTTTTTAACTGCACATGGGAAATTTCATTGAGATGTTGCTATATGCTTTTCATGGGTTTTTTTTAAGGGCAGAACCCTATTGTTATACCCTCTTCTTTTCACAGTGTATATTGGAGAGGTTTAGTGCAGTTGAAACATTTTTATTTCTGTTGTCACGTATCTAAGCTGATTGTTTCCTCAAGAATGGTGTAATTTGCTGTAGCTGGGACCATGTGCTCTATATACGTGTATACATATCCTATATGTGTCTGTATACATACACGTGTGTATTGTTTCATGAGGTTGATCAGATTTCTGGTTTAGCAGATTGTTCTATGCTGGTATTTCATAGTAAAACCTCAAAGCTCTAAGTTTACACGTCCTGAGTTCAATGCTCCTTGTTAGAGACCCCCTATATACCACATCTGCTCCATTGGGATGTGGGACTGCAGAGGATTTGCATCTCAGGGTTAAGTCTCACATAGTTTTGGGGAAAAATATAATAGGTGTTTAATCTGGAAAGGTGGGCTGTATACCTGGTCAGTCTGCTACTGCTTCCCCATTCTGAGAGGAGTCGCTTGTTTTGCATGGAAGATCAAAAGGTGCACAATGTTGTGCTACAGGACAGAAGGGCAGTGCCAGTCTTCAGTATCCTTGTACCTATGAGGAATTTGTTAGGTAGCTTTATCACTGTGGTTGTGTTTTAAAACAAAACATTTTAAAGCTTTTTGTCTCTTGAGTACAAATCTGGAGTATTTCCTCTCTGCTCCTATGTTCTTATTTAAATATGTCGTGTATGTTTTGTTCTTCGTCTGAACATTAAGACTGAACATGTTTTTGTGGTTGGAAGTATATAAGTTGAAGGGGAAGTGGGAGTGTTGTATTTTTTTTTTTAAGAAACTGTGTAAAGGAGGTTTTTATCTAATTGTTAATTAAGCGTAGGGATGTAAAGTCTTTGATTTATTTTTGCCGAGGGACTGCTTGGCATAGTTAGAACACATCATTTTTTAATTCATTTAATCATTGAATTGAAAAACAGTTTACCAGTGAAAACTTGTTCTTCTGCTGTTTCAGAACTGAATTTAATGGATATTAATTGATAAGGAAATAATGGTTTAAGTGACTTGACTAAAGACGTATGGTTATGAGATAGCCATAGTCTTTATTTTTAAAAGAAAACAGTACAGTTTATGCAGGTGCTCTGCATATTTTAAAGTATCAGTTATGACTGGAGTAGGACTATTTTACAGATGGGGAAAGCTACATGTGAAATCAGAAATAATGTTTGTGTTTGAATAGTAAAATTATGTATGTTTAAGTAGTTTCATTTAAGGCATTAAGATACGTGTAGTATTCCAATCTTTCTTTCTATTTTTAGTGTAATTATTCTTGTAATACTCATGGGGTAGAGATGCACTTATCCCCATTTTAAAAATAAGTAATGGAGACAGAAATTATATGTATTTCAGGTAGACTTGGTGGAGCAGGCATTTGATTTCTGGTCACAGGTTGTTAGGAAGTCATTAGCCTTTCAATACAACAGTCTTAGATCCTGTGCAGATACTTAATCTTCCTCTGTTCATGTAACTCGAGAGATTTTTATCTTGCACTGGTGTGTTTTAGTTAAAAGTAGGATGCAGTTCTCTATGGCTGCTTTGACTTCCTGCTGTCAAAGTCGTTGTAGTGAATGGTGCTGGTTGTTTCTCGTGATTGGCTCTCAGAAGTACTCAAACTCTGAAATTGCTGCCAGGATTTCTTTTTGTCTGTCTCCCTTGTAGTGACTGACAGTCAAGTGGAACATTCAAATCTAGTGGGTGTTAGCTTTTTAAAAACATCTGAAGTAGCCCTCAGAAATCGAAGCTCTGCTGTCACAAGGCTGCTTGAAGTAACTGCCAGTGTGCTGCAGCTACTTGCTGTGCATTAGAGTCATTCAGAGTAACCCTTGTAAATTCTTAAAAAAAAAGAAGACAAAGCCACCCTGGAGCCCAGTGGCTACAGGATTTGTCCATCAACAGGAAGCGTAATTGTGACCTTGGAACTGGCCTGGTATATTCCCTGGCCTGGACTGCCTGTTGTGATTGACCTGATGTCACCAAGCTAGCTGGGGGGGTGTTCAGGTGGCTCAAGCAGTCATCTTCTCTGCTGGGAGCTGGAATTAATTTGCTGCTTAAAGAATAGCCTGCAGTTCGAGTCCTCTTTACTAGTAATAATTTTTGTTTTGCTGTCAGGACTAGATAATACAGAAATTTCATCCTCAAAACATTTCCTTACAAACAGAGGTTTCTTTTTCAATTGGTTATGACAGGGGCTCTCTGAGTCAAGAAACGCAAATGTTAACAGGAGTCATTGACACGAAGGGGCATCCACAATTTTCCTGGGCAACGTGCTCCAGTGTCTCATAATGAGACGTTTCTTCTTTATAGCCAATCTAAACCTACCCATGTTCAGTTTAAAACCATTTCCTGTTGTCCTGTCACCGCAGACCCTGATAACAGGTATTTCTCTTACACTTTTACGTCCCCTTTATATCTATATATATCTATCTCTCTCTATATATATCTCTAAAGGCTGCAATCCACCTTTCTGCTTACATACAGCTAACTTGAAAGTTAAATGTGTTTGAATTTTGACTGTCTGTACATGTTGCACTCTCCTGTCCGTTGCTGAGTTTCTCTATTTCAAGTCATGATTTCTAGTAAATATGTCTTCAAAATTTTTGTGGTTTTTGCAAGAAAATATCTGTTTCTATGTGTTGTGGTGGTTGGAAATACTGTAACTACACGGTACAAGTGCAAGTTATTGTACCTTTTGGGGAGAGTGATGGTGCTAAAACCTTGCCAGAGTTTTCATCCATTTTCCAGTGCAAGATCAGGCACCTTTCTTTGCTCAAATTGTTGATATGTTTTTGATGCATGGGTATTTCTGTTTCTTAGCTCCTCTTTTCACTGACTGCTTTTGTTGACTGTATGTGGAGCATCTTGCATTCTCAGCTTTTGTTTCAGTAACCTTAAAGCATCTGAAGAAGTAATGGATTAAATTGATTTTTCTAAGTTTATCTGCTGAACAGTAATGATAATTTTTATTTCTTCTCTGCTTGGGTAGATTTTGTACAGCCCCCAGGGGTTTACATTGACAAACCATGATTAGGTTTTTATATCACTTTCTTTTTAAACCTAAGGGCAAAAGGGCAAATAGCTTTAATTTCATATTAACTTAAAAATAACTTTTTAAACTAAATTAACTTAAAAATAACTTCCTTTGGTCTGTCTCCCAAAAGGTTTTTGGAATGACCAGTTGTGACCAGCTGAAAGCATAGGGTTATATTGGTTTCAATACTCTACCTAATAATGAATAAATAAATAATCCCACAGGAACCTAAAATCATGTAGGAAACTAAAATTGGAAGAATATCAAGTAGAACCTCGCCATGGTTTACTTTAACAAATATAAGGCTAGGTGGAATCCAGTATTTGGAAAGAAAAGTTGATGGTTGTTTACATAATTAATCCTATTCTGAATGATGATGTCATTCATTTGGTTTCCATATGCTGCGCAGGAGGCTAATGCAAGGAGGAAAGATAGTGGTCATTGTGCTCAGAGGAGACAGATGTTCACATGAATTAATGCTGGTGTATATTTCACTGCAATGTTTTAGGAGTGAAGAACAATATGCTGTAGCTGCTGTTCTTGCTTTTTCTGGGTTAATTCCTTTTCCTCCTTGCCTTCCTATTCTAGATTTGTAGGAGACCATGGCTCATTTTTTCTTCATTGTTTTACTGTCTATCCTGTTACTTAGCGCCACTGTCTTTTTTCTTTTTTTGCTGTTTCTAATGACACTTTTTGTCTCTTTGCTTTCAATTCTTTGTGAATTTGTAGTAATTTCTCTGCAGTGTCAGAATTTTCTAGTTTATCATTTTCTCTTTTTCTTTCCCATGACTGTTTTGGATGGATTCCATTCACCTCACATCTGTCATGACACTGTGTGTAGACTATATGGATAGGCCAAAAAGAACATTTGAAGATTGCTGCCTTGCAGAGTGACCTACAGTTCTTTTTGGCACCAGTGAAATATTGAACAGACAACTCTTCTAGGCAAAATTATGTCCTGTTGGTTTCAACTGTCATAGTGTCCCCTGGCCATGAGTGATATGAAACATCTTGCAAGTTTTCCATTTCTGTACATTTCATGTTGTTGGCCTGTGACAAGGCAGGATTTTAATACTTTTATATATTCTTGGTTTCGAAATCACCTTTCAAGTAAAAGGCTGTAAATGTTGTTTGGAGCCTTGATACCTGCTGCTAAATCCTATATATACAACCCCTTATTTATGAAAAAAAGGGAAGCAAATCAGGTTGGTTTAGTTGTACTTTAAGATTGTAAAATTTTAATACGGGTTGCAAAAATTGCTGCACTCTGCCAATTGGCGGTGTGTAAAGCAAGATTCTTACTGGAACTTTGTGCCTCCTTTGAAGGAAGTATGAAAGACTGGAATGATAAAAACTTAAGGTAATCTGTCATTTTATGGAACGTCAGGAACTGTTAGGACTGGAACTTGGCAAAACCAGAGCACGGTCCTTCTGTTGCACAAATTAAGTACAGCGGTATGTTGAATTCCGCATGCAGCTCTGGAATCATACAGATTAGGAATTTGACAGAATATTGAGGTGATAATTTGGTAGGTGTGGATACAGACTAAAGACTTTGGTTTACTGGTAAGAATGTTGCATTTATTTGAATTAACAAAATAATTTAGAAGGGTTCTAAGTGCTTAGGCTACAAAACTGAAATGTTGCAACTTTGAAGAGATTCCACTTGTATAATGGAGTTTTAATACTGCCATCACAGTGAGGCAGTAAATAGACACGTTATTGCATCAGGTTTTGTGTCATACTTTGAGTAAATTAGCTTTTCCAGAGCTGTGATTGGCAGTGAACTCAGAACTTCTATTTTATTGTAAACTTATCTAAAATAACATCCCAGAATAAAGTTTTTCAGTCGTCAGTGTTCCTTGCAGTGAATTAATTGAATTATGTTCTTAGTGAGCTAGTGGAATTACCTGATTATCCTGATCGTGAAATCTTTCCTGAGTTTTGCGTGAGCCACAAAATGCTTGATTCTTCTGGCCCATCACAGAAGTTAATTTCTCACTGTTGCAAATAAAGCTTTAACTACTTGTAGCAGTATCAAGAGCTGTAGGGTGCTCTGGCTGCCTGTTTAAATATTAAATTTTCTAATCCTTTTTAGAAACCACCCAGGTGACGTCGTGTTGAAGGTACCTTGAGCATAGGAGGTACTCTAGGAGCCACTCAAGCTTAAAATAGTAAATGGAACTGCTGCAGGCTCTAGGAAGTTCATTGTCAATGAACAGTCAGTGAAGAACTCTTGTGTATGTGCATGGTACAACATCACAGGCAGGCAGTGAATAGAATTCAGTTTCACAACCAGGTCTTTGTATGTTCTTTAAATTTGGTGCTTCCTGCCTTTGATTTGACTGTACAGATGGACTTCTTTCGTTACAAGCTTTTGTAATTAGGTTCCCATAAAATAAATGGAGTCCGCATCTTACAAAGGTTGCTGAAATTGCTGATTACAGAGAGGGAGAGAGTGAGTGCTTGTGAGGCTTATTTTTCCTCTGAGAAAACTTTTGATTTTTAGGACATATAATATTTACGGCTTTATAGGTGCAGTTTTTCAAGAGCTTTGCAGAAAATAAAGCTTTCAGCTACTTTTGTAGGAGTTCTAAGAGCCTGAGCACTTGGCTTCTATCAGAATAATTGTTTTTGTGTGTGCTTGATATCTGCTGTAATCAGACTAAGTTAGAGAAAAACATGGTAGTATCAGTATGTGCTAGTGTCAGTGATTTAAGAAAATGGATTTTCTTCATACTGATTGAAGATACTGTATATAATTTTATGCATTTTATATGTTTGAAAATCTCCATGGACTGTGAGAAGTTGTGCCTAGGTTAAAGACTAGGTTAAAATATATTCCCCTTGTTTGCTATGTTCATTTGACAACACTTGATGTAAGATCAATTTTGCTTTTTTATCCCTGATTTATAATGTTTACTTCTTTGGACCTTGTACAGGGAAGAAAGCACGAAGCTGTAAAATAACAATTAAGCAGGAAGACTCAGATTTGTACAAGCAGTGGGAAATCACTGTGCTTCAAGATTTACCTACATTTCTGAGCTGATTGTTCAGATTTTCTTTTTCACAGCCTGAGCACCTTCTTCCTCCTTATCTGTGGAGCCGTATTATTCTTACTTGAATACCAGTGATTACCTGCATTTGGTGATGAGGTAGAGCCACTGTGTTGGAGATAATGCTGTTTTTGGGGGGAGTGGGGGGGAAATGGGCCCTAAAATCAGCTCCTCCCCTCCACAGGTTTCAGTGGTTTCTGTCTGTTGATAAGCAGAGCTAAGGACTAAAAAAGCAAAACATTTTTTGTGGGGAAACTGTGCTGTTACACTCTCTACTTCTTAAAATAGCAAGGCAATAATCCTGTCTTCGACTTTTAAAGGATCTTTTCTACAACTTTCTTTTAAACAAAACATAAACCCCTCCATTTTTTCTTGTCTTGACTTTCATACTTACATCTCTTCCTGCAGGAATTTAGTGTTACCTCTCTGGAATTGCCTAGAGCCGTTCTTTATCTTCCTGTTTCTCCCTCAGAAGGAGCTACAGAGTGTGATGTAGCCACACTGTGCAGCTTCTGCCCAGTCTCCACCTTCCTTTAAATTGTCCCAGCAATCTTTCTCTTAGATCTACATACAGCAGCTTTGGAGGAGTTTTTTTTTTAATCTAAACCCTAGAAGGGAGCTTCCTGTTTACTTATATTAGGACAAATTTGTTGGCTGCATGTAGGTGGTTCTTGGGTGAAAAATTCTGGTATCTCCCATAATTTCCCAGCTGACATGAAAAGGAATGACCATGGAAGTTCCTACAGGGAAGTGTGTGTATTCTGTCCAAGACCCGTCTTTCCTGCTGGACTCAGAAACAGGATCTTTATAATCTTACAGACTTTAACCTTCGACCCCATGCTGAAGTCCTTTGTAAATTATTCTCATTTCCCCCTGTGCCCTTGGAATATAGGAGTGTCTGGGGCAGTTTCCAAATTCCTCAGTCCTTTGACTGTGTTGAAGT
This sequence comes from Ifrita kowaldi, assembly GCA_013398055.1. NCBI lineage: Eukaryota > Metazoa > Chordata > Aves > Passeriformes > Cinclosomatidae > Ifrita > Ifrita kowaldi. The sequence continues at coordinate 198,348 of VZRS01010052.1, read as the reverse complement.
CAAGAACTTCCCTTACTAACTTCTTTAGTAGTGTTTTTTTCCTCTTTAGTGAGTTCTTATTCTTGCATTTGAAGGTGATCAAAGCTGTCCCACTTCCCTCAAAGTGAGAAGACCTAAATACTCCTTGGTTTCCTGAAGCTGTAGTAAAAATCTGAAAAAAATATGTGTTCTTAGAGGTTTGACAGTCTTCATGTCTGAGCCAGTCAGGTGGATTTTTGAGAAATCTTTAGTGTTTGCTTTTTTCCCTTTCTAGAAAAATCTACTCTTTCTGTAGCGAATTTAGGAGATGGTGGTAAGTGGCTGGAAAACCTACTGTTACTTTTCAGTCACGTTTTACCTAATGTATGACACATTATATAAACACAGAAATACATTCTGCGTAATTTTCTTGATAATTTCACTTTGATGTTAACTGTAATGCTTTGCAAGAATTATTCCACTTTTGAAAATAAATGATTGTTGCAGAAAGATTGCTTGTGCTTCAGATACACATACATGAAACACTGAGATATTTATGGTATCTAATATGAATACCTATATATGTATGTGTGTGTGTGTGTATATACATGTATATATAAAAATATTGAAACATTTGTAGTGGAATACCTATTTTGTTGTATCTCCTCGTCAGTTTTACATTTAGGTGTTAGTCATGCATGCGGTCAGTGACTTGGTATTGTATATATAAAATAAGCAAGCTGGGGTTAATGACAAGATCAAGTTCCTGTTTCTGTGTTTAAATTGCTGTGGTGGCAGAGAGAAGGAAGGAACAGCATTCATAGTTTTTTCATGGAAATAACTTGTAAATGTAGTTAGATACATCTCCAGTCTATTATTTTATTCTTATTTGAGGTAGGGGAATAGCTCTTTTTCCTTAGAAAAGATGCAGTTTTTCTCAGTAAAAGAATTGGCTGTTTGGCATATTCCATTAGTGATATAAACTTAATTTTAATTTTAATATGCCCAGTAGTCTGATGTGTTTAATAATGACTTGCAGCAGGCCTTTCATGCTTTAATACATGTGATTTATTAGTTGTTGTAGGCAAGCTTACACCACAAAAATTAATATTTTAAGTGACCTGTAAAAATCAGCTGGTGGTTTCAGGCTAAATTAATTCCTATTTAAGAAAAAATAACCTCTTTAATAACACAGAATATTTTAAATTCCTCAAAATTGTTTGCTGGGCCATTGAAGACTGCATACTTTCCCTGAAATATGACAACTTTCCTCTTTTTCCCTGTATTTTAACTCCAAAGGGAAGATCTTAAGTGTATCAATTATTATTATTGTTTACTCTGTCTTGCTGACAAACATTTGCAGGCTCTTGGTTTTGTGTTTATTTTTTCCTTAGGTGCAGCAAACACATCTAAGCCAAAACTTCTTAAAAATCATCGTCTAACTAAATAGAGGAACAGAAATATATGGATAAAGGGGTAATGAAATTTGTCATCAACTTTCTTTCTGAGTTCTTGGCTGTGTGGAAATGCATGCCAATCAATTATTACGGTTTCAAAATTATTAGGGTTGCTTGTAAGTTGATTTCTTTTAATTTGAAATGCATCCTATTACCTCCCATCTGTGCTTACTAGTTACTGCAAGATGTGGAGTCTTGGTTCTGAGCTTAGAATCTGAGTTGGGGAAAACCATGAACAGACCAGAGAAAGTACCTGGTTTTGACTTTTGAGCTTGAAGAGACAGAATCTGAAAGCCGAGGGATGCAACATTCAGTGCGCAGTGGGATTCAGCTTTGGAAGTCGCAGGTTTGCCTTCGGGTGTATTTAAAGCAATGGTCTGATAAAAGGAAAAAGAACCTTTGTCTCTGCTGCAAGTAATTTCCATGTTTCTTGTAACATAAAAAGAGAGCTCTCTTAGGCATATTTTCTTCCATAGTTTAAGTGTTTTACTCTCCTCTTAGCTCAGGCAAAAGTCTTCCCTGATTATATTCCCTGTGTTTTCACAGGTTTCATTTTAAAATTCTTTTCCTCACATTCCGTTTCATCTGATGTAAGAGAAACAAACAATAGTTGATGTCCAGTGCAGTGGTGGCTAACAACAGCTTTCCCTGTGCTTGTGCATGTATTCCAGTAGAGAATTTGACGAACCTGAGCCTTTCCTTGAGTTCAGCTGCGGCACTGGCTGTGGTTCTCAGGGCAAGCCAGCTCTGAAGGCAGGTGTAGTTACCTTCATATGTCTTCCCCTGCAGCTCAAGTTGCTGCACACTGCTATTTTGGAAGAAAAATTCTACATCCAGGATACATAGAACTTGGCTTTTAGGGTTTGATATATACATTTTGTCCCCATTGTTCCCTGGAGTAAGCTTTTGAAATAGGTGTTAAATTTGGTAACATTGTTGGAATCCTTTTCTGCTATGAGTTTTAAGTCCCATTTTAGTTGACTTACCAATTGGCAACAGTAAATTGTATGTGAACATTTACTCCCCCAAAATGCTGATTTCCTCAACAGGAACTGTGGTTCTGAAAGATATGACAAATGAGTTGTGTTCCACATCCTCACAGTTTACTTTTTTTCCCTGAGGAGCAGGAGGAGAAAGGAAGGAATAAGGGCAGGAGAGCTGGGCTTTTTTTTTTTTCCACAGAGGTGCCAGAAAGTTCTGGGTACTTGAGTTTGATGTGTTTTAAGTGTTTCGGTGTTGAAGTACTTTAATAAAGCTGTTGCTATACATTTAGGCAAGTTTAGGTTTATGATGATGAAAGAAAAGTACTTTTCTCCTCTCATCCCGTGTTTCTGGCTTGTCCCTTTGTGCTTGACCACGTGATCAGCGTGTTCAGAAAGTGTGTGGGCCTGCACACTGGGACTGGCCCACCCTGCACACTTGGTACCTGGTACCACATGTTCCCTGACCCTGCAGTGGTCAGACATAGTGAAACAGCAGTGAGCATTCACTTGAGTTTTCAAAGCCCAATGTATTTTCTTTTTGCCTGCCCTAAAAAGAAAGGCGATGTCCATGTCTAGGCTCTGGAGCAATTATAAACCTTGTATTTGTGGCAATTAGCTGGAGGAAATGAACCTTACCTATACATTGTGCTACCACTGTTACCTGCATAACTTCAGTGATCTGTAGTTGTTCATGCAGAGACAGAGATCACTTAGATTTGCATTCAGAGTGCATTTCCAGGATTACCAGCAGTGTCTGGTTAAAGCTTTCTGCCTTTCACATGAAGCCGATTGTTATTTTCAAGACGGACCAATGTATTTCTTCCAAAAGCTGCAGTAGGAGAGTAGGGCACTGCTAAGAGCTCAGCATCCAGATTCAGTGTCTATTTTTAGAGATGCATACAAGGGCAGGAGGGAAAAAAATCTATCAGTTTTCAGGAAGAGCAGCAGTATTTGCACCGTTGAGGTACATGAGCACATTTTGAAGTTTCTGAAAGAAGAGTAGCTGGTGAAAGCATAACATAGAGCCCATGAATGAGTCTATTCAGGGAACTTCTTAATGGAGCTACATCCCCATGTTTTACCTCTTGAGAAGGCGCAAACTTCATCAGATAAGACCAGAATTCGGACGTTTTCAGTAATTGGCCATACAGTTTCTATTAGGATCAAGTGGTAGTAGCAAATCCTTTCTGACAAGTGAGACAATGTTGCCCTTTCTTAGTAAACAGGGTCCTGGGTGTAATAGTATGTGTCTGTGTCACTTGGAGGCTGAGCTATTGGGGAGTTTTGTGGTGTGAGTAGACAGAAGGTGTGTCTTGCATGAAATGCAAGGAATGCTCACTGCTCTGAATGGTACTTACCAGCTGTGGCTCCAGTTTCTGTGGGATAGACCTGGGTAAGGGTCTTCTGTAGTGGAACAGAAGTTACTTGGGGAAGGCTCCCTGGGGCTCATATAAAGCTTTTTATGAAGGTACTAATCTATTGTAGGGAAAATTTGGCTGAAATAAAAGCAGGTGATTAATAGCACACAGTGTGCTTTTTGGGCAGATATACTGGCAGAAGAACTGTAGTTCTTTGTATTTTTAATTTATGTTTTTTAAGTGTGAAATGTCAAGACAGAACGAGGACCAAGTTGCACTGCCTATTACCCGTTTCCCTACAAGCATGGTGTGGCAGCAACACTGGCTTTCACTACATGGCAGAGACTCCCTCCACCCCCAGGGGTTTAGTTTGAAATTAGATCAAATAGGGCTCACACTACCAAAGGACACAAAACTCTCCTTCAAGAAATTATAATACTTTTTGGTGAAATTGTAATACATTAGGACTTAGAGGGTCAAAGAACAGAAAGTGATCAATCAGAACCTATGTAACCCATGGTTAATGATTATAAAACAGGAGTTAAACAAATCTGTTCTGTACAATAGGAGGTAAAGCATTACTTTAAAGAAAATTCTTTTAAAATGAGCAGTTTGAAAACACTCACTTTGAAGAAGCCTCTTTGCATATTAAGCTATAAATTAGTTTGGCAAAATTTAGAGTTGACATCGAGAATCCTCTTGAAGTAACTGAAGTTCTAAATGCTGCTAGCATTAAAATTAGTAACTCGAGTGTCTCTTTGGGATCAGAATGTTCTTTTAAGTTTTTAATTTTTAAAAAATCTCTCAGACATGGAAGAAGCCTGGACTCAAGTGGTTGTGATCAGTCCATGTTCTTGTATGTGAGAAATTTTTTTAACTCAGTGTATGTTTTTGGAATTATGATCCTTTATTTACATATAATAGCAAAATATCATACCATTACATGGATGATCCTGCAGACATAAATCATCATAGTGCTGAGATATGCTTATCAACCCTGCACCTTTGTGGTTCTTGACATCTAAATCTTAAATTGCCATACCTGTTAAATGCTGTTCATGTCACTTAGCAGAATTAAATTTGCTTTGTGTGAATTTTTGTGCATATGGATTTAGAAAATGCAGACTGATGCTAAAGTTCTTACATCATGTTAAGTAAGTTGCGCATACATGTAGGTCAAACGGTGAAACTTTGGTAATTCTTGGTGGTTAATCTTTTGCTGCTTACCTTCTGAAAGGATTATTTGGATTTGTCCTGCTGTGAGTAATAAGATCTGTAGATAACATTGCACACCTATTGACAGGTTTTTTTTTATCTTCAGGACTAATGGCAAAGAAGTAAACCAGCATGGCAGCTATGGTCCCACCTGTGAAGCTGAAATGGCTTGAACACCTAAACAGCTCCTGGATCACAGAAGACAGTGAATCTATTGCAACAAGGGAGGGAGTTTCTGTCTTGTATGCTAAGTTAGTTAGCAATAAAGAAGTAGTGCCATTGCCCCAGCAGGTTCTGTGCCTCAAAGGACCTCAGTTACCAGATTTTGAGCGGGAATCTCTATCTAGTGATGAGCAGGACCACTACTTGGATGCCCTTCTTAGCAGCCAGCTGGCACTGGCAAAGATGGTGTGCTCAGACTCTCCATTTGCTGGAGCTCTTCGAAAGCGACTCCTCGTGCTGCAGCGTGTCTTCTATGCACTTTCTAATAAATACCACGATAAGGGTAAGGTGAAGCAGCAACAGCATTCACCAGAAAGCAGTTCTGGATCCACAGATGTGCACTCTGTCAGTGAACGCCCAAGGTCAAGTACAGACGCACTCATAGAAATGGGAGTTCGGACTGGATTGAGCTTGTTGTTTGCGCTGCTGAGACAAAGCTGGATGATGCCTGCAGCAGGACCTGGCCTCAGTCTTTGCAATGATGTTATCCATACTGCAATAGAAGTTGTGAGCTCTTTACCGCCTTTGTCTCTAGCAAATGAAAGCAAGATTCCACCAATGGGTTTGGACTGTTTGTCACAAGTAACAACTTTTCTTAAAGGAGTAACAATTCCAAACTCTGGGGCAGATACTTTAGGTCGTAGATTAGCTTCTGAGTTGCTTCTTGGTTTGGCTGCCCAACGAGGTGCCTTGAGATACCTTCTTGAATGGATAGAAATGGCTTTAGGTGCTTCAGCTGTAGTAAACACCATGGAGAAAACCAAGTTGCTGCAAAGTCCAGAAGGGATGATCAGCTTTGATTGCTTTATGAGTATATTGACCCAGATGCGACGATCTCTGGTAGGTTTAACCAGCTTTGGTTTTTCTGCATTGCAGTGTCGTTGCACTCTTAACTGAGTAGTTTCTCCACACCAAATGCCAGTTTGCTGAATACATTAGAAAGGGGGCTTTTTGTGAATTTTTTTCCCTCCATATTTCCTTTATTACCCACCATCTCTTTCCTTCCCTTCCTGCCCACCTGCTTCCTTATAGGCAAAGATGAAACAGCACATAATCTCTGTGTTGTCATTTTTGGTGTTACGCTTTAACTTCAGAGGAAGAATTGAGGACATACTTGATCCACTTGGACTTGTACATTTAAGTTCATAGCAAAAAAAGTTACAAAATTCAAAGTTTTATAATACACCTTGTTTCCTGTCAGTTATTTTTATTGGGCATTCCTACTCCCTAATTCACCTGGGCCTCTGCTTATACATGTTCAGGATGTTCAGCAGTTTTGCTGATGCTCGGAAAATTAATGTGGTAAGAAAATGAGCTAAATTGGAAGTGTGGCACACTGTTTTGTATGTTGAGTGCTTACTTCTGGTCCTAGATGAATATTACTTTTAAAGGTATGAAATTATTGCACAGTATGCAGTTGGAAGCTGTGCCAAGCTTCTGCCTCATGTGCTCAGACTGAAACAGGGAATGACTTTTTCCCTCAAGTGCTCAGTCTTTTCTTTCAGGCTTGTAGTGCTTATTAATAAACATAAACTTTAAAATCTAAAAAAGATTCTAAGGAAGATCTAAAAAATCTTTTTAAAGAATGGGGTCCATGAGAAGAGCATGGCAGTGGCGGTGTCTGAATTGGATTAAATGTCCCGATGGGCAAATTTATTTTTTGTTGGGTTTGGGCTATATGTACAATTAGAGACCAAAATATGAAAGATATGTAAACATAAAATTAATGGTTATTAGTGATTTCAAAATAATTTTCACTTTAAACACCAGTAACGGGCATTTCATTACAATACAGTATTAGGAGAAATTAACTCTGAACACAGATACTTTCACAAAATTGAATCAGTAAGAATGTTGGACTAGCACTTGTGACAGTTTTGTTTTCCTAAAGTGTATGCAGATATCACAGCTCAGGAGAGAGGTAGTGTACTTATGCTTATAGAAAGAGCCATTTGTTTTTGCTTAGCTATAAGAACAAACGCCTAATGTATTTTGTTGAGGTGGACTGTTGCTGTATCGGAAGTGTGTTTCTCCTAATAACAACATTTAAACATTGTAGGGTTCATCTGCTGATAGAAGTCAATGGAGAGAGCCCACCAGAACATCTGATGGCTTATGTTCTCTGTATGAGGCAGCTCTGTGTTTATTTGAAGAGGTATGTCTTGAAAAAAACTTTAAGTTATTGTAGTTTACTCCCCCCTCAAACATGTGATTGGTGCACATGTGGCCATAGTCCAGTCTTGGCCGAATTATTCTGGGGTAGAAGAGGTGAAAAAAACATTGAAAAACTAAGATGTAGTGAAACAGTCATTTGGGTGAGCTAATGATACAGTCATTGTGATTTGTATTATAGGCAGTTACTGTGTTGAGGGGCAATTAAAGCTGTATTCAACATAGTGACTGCATAGGAAGAAATATAAAATGCTACTGTGTAGTAAAACTCTGGTTTGAACAGGTTTGTCGAATGGCTTCAGACTATTCAAGGACGTGTGCCAGCCCTGACAGCATTCAAACGGGCGATGCTCCCATTGTGTCAGAGACCTGTGAAGTGTACGTGTGGGGCAGTAACAGCAGTCATCAGCTGGTAGAAGGAACTCAAGAGAAAATACTTCAACCCAAGCTTGCTCCAAGTTTTTCTGATGCACAGACGGTGAGTGACATTTATTAGTGGTACATTATGTAACATTCAGCAGCTTCATAGTCACAGTATGAAATTGAAAAATAATACTTTATTTCTGAGTGTCAAGTTGTAATGAAGGGATGATGCTCAGAACTGATCACACAGGTTGTATCACTGAGAGTATCTCGCTACTTTTATTGATGCCTGGGAAAAACATTCTGATTTGTTTCTAGTGACACGCACAGATAAATATCCGTGTAACAGGAATGACCTGATTTGCTCTGTGGAGACAAGTGTAGTTGCCTGTAGTTGTTTTGGTGGGTTTGGTTTTGTTGGTTTTTTGGGGGGTTTTTTTTGGTGTTGGTTAAAAGGTGTCTTAACTACTCCATGTTCTTTTCCACTGGTGGTTTTCACCCCCACGATTGCCAAGTCTAAAACTCTAAACTGGGCTAGCTGCTGACACAGCAACCTTAATTAGTTTTCTGAAAATCAGTGTACATGCTCTTTCTGCTCTCAGTCACAGATTCTGCAGTTGCAACTGAGCACTTCTACTGATGCATGACCCAGAATATAATAGTTTGCTTTTCTGGTACTATATTGGCTTTGCACTGTTGACTTAAGTAAAAGCCCTTTTTGGTCACTAGACAGTTTGGGTGCGTTTTCTGAAATTGTTTCTATGGACGTCACTGATGTATTTTGTATTCCAGTGGGCTGCAGGACTGGAAATCATAAAACAAGTTTATCCGTTCAGAAAACTTTCAAAACATTCAGAAGACTAGTACACAAGAATGGAATGCATAATGTGAATGAATGGGTTGCTCTTTTAATAGTTCTGTATACAACTCTACAACAAATTCATGTGATTTTTCCGCTTAGCCTTCATTGATTGTTGCAGGATTATCTATATGAAGACATTAATTCCTGTTAAGTGGGGCTATGGCCACCTGTTTGGGGCTGTTTTATGATGTGCCTTTATGCACATGGAACCTGCTCTGCACTTCTGCTGTGTTAAGATTCCTATAGGGAATTATTTCTGTGTTAGTGCATTTGCAGTTGGGACATTCCTCAGCTGAGCGCTGACTTCCCAATAGGGGCAAGGTCTTATTTTCTTAAAAGCTTTTAATCTTATTTCTTTGATGTTCACGTAATTAAAATGCATAGTCTCAAGTGAGTGGATTTTTAGCATTTGGCGTATTTCTGTAATGTTACCACTTGGTATTGATTAAAATTAAGCAAAACCTACAGTGTTTTATCAAGCTGTTACTTTGTCTTTTTTGCTTTAAAAAAGTTAAGATTTCCAGCCATGAGTTTTGGAGATCTGAATGCAGCACAAGTTCTGTAGTCTGTAGAAGAGATACCGATAAAATAATTACTGTATACATACTTTAGTCATGAAAATAGATTTAATCATAAAATATTTTCCAAGAATTTTAGTTCTACTGCTTGCTGAAGTCCAAATTATTTTTAATTTTTACATTATGTTATATGAAGAAACCTGAAATTCTATTAAAAAATACAGACTTCTAGACCTATATGTGAATTTTGGATTTATCTAATCTCTGCATTTCTCTGTCCTTTTTTCTCTTTGTAGATTGAAGCTGGACAATATTGTACATTTGTCATTTCTACGGATGGTTCTGTTAGAGCCTGTGGGAAAGGCAGCTATGGGAGACTGGGATTGGGAGACTCCAATAATCAGTCCACATTGAAAAAATTGACTTTTGAACCTCATAGGTCTATTAAAAAGGTGTCATCTTCAAAAGGATCTGATGGTCACACTTTAGCATTTACAACAGAAGGGGAAGTTTTCAGCTGGGGTGATGGTGACTACGGAAAACTGGGACATGGAAATAGTTCAACTCAGAAATATCCCAAACTTATTCAGGGTCCCCTGCAAGGAAAGGTATGTTTTGTATAGTAGAGCACCTGTTTTATTTCTGTTCAGTTGGGATGTTGTGTAAAGTTTGAAATCTATAAAATCCTAAGGAAAAGCTCAGTGTTTTTTCTGGGCTGCTGTTTGTGGCTGGGTCTGCTTTCAGCAAAACACCAGAGCTTATGGTTGCCTCTAGGCCTGTGATTTGGGCAGTGGCATTGTCAGGAAAGCTTCTCATAATCTTGAGTCAAACTTGCTCAGATGCTTTTGCTGAATTGCAGTTTCAGTTTTGCTAGCTGCAGCATCAAGGCTTTCACGTACAGCTTTTTTAGTGTTTTAAACATCCACTGATGCTTCTTTTTTCTCCTGTGAGACTAGAATATCATGATGTTAAAGCTACTTGATAAACAAATCATTAGCAGTTTTACATACAAATGTGCCTTTTTGTGGACTTATTTCCCCTTATCAAACAAATAGAAAAGATTTCAAAGATTGTATGTACTTGATCCATGTGAATGAACAAGTTAGTTTATGCAGACTCCTTCTGAAACTTGACTCTCCCAAGCTTTCAAACTTCCTACTTGATTTGTGTAAAAACTTAATCTTTCTTTTTGCATGTAACGTAGGTGGTTGTGTGTGTGTCAGCGGGCTACAGACACAGTGCTGCTGTTACAGAAGATGGAGAGCTGTACACATGGGGAGAAGGAGACTTCGGAAGATTAGGTAATTTGAAAATTTCTTGGGATGCTTTTGGAAAAGTTCCTGTGTCTAGTAATGATTTTATACATCTATTTGCCTTGTTCTCTAATTGCCCCCTCTATGTACATGTACACATGTACTCAGGTGTGTGCATACAGGTGACCAGTGCCGAGAATCTTAAAAGTTTTTAATGCAGTTAATTTTACAAAGTTTTTTTTTTTTTAAGATTTTTCATTTCAAGGCAAGCTGCTTTTATTCATTCATAAGACTATGTGGTTGCTAATGCCACTGGAATGTAAACAGTAGACATTTTAAATAAACTGGAATTCTAGATAAACTTCATCTAGTGTGATGGTAGAATGGTTCTTTGAATGTTCAGCAGTAACTGGCTAATATCAAGGGTCTGATTCTAATAAGGATACTTGATGTTAAGTTTGCAGAATGGCTTAGTGTCCTTTTACCTTAATACATCTAAAAAGTTAAATCTAACCGAAACAAGAAACCCTGTATACTGTTTGCTTCAAGTTCACTTGTCTGTTTCATCATCTTTGCTGTACAGCTGCTATGCCTGGTATAAAACCACCCTTCTCCAGCAGGTTCAGTTGAACCATCAGGTTTGCATAGAAAATTGTTTCAAGTTAGGCTTTAGTTCCCTTCTGGTTTCTCTTCTTTGAATGTCACAGTCACCAAGAATAGAGGGGTAAAAGCAAGCAAGTGGCAGGGGTGGAAGATGAGGACAGTGTTTAACAGTTACAGCTTTCAAGGGAATCATTAGAAGTTCTGAGTGTATCCCTGCTGTTAAGAAAAGAACTCTGTGTTGGAGGTTTAACTGGAATTTTGGTGGGAATTGTGCAAATGTTCTCCTTGAGTTTTAGATTAATGTGGAGTTTTGATGTTTTTGGGGGGTGTTGGAGTGTGCAATGGCAAGTTCCAGCATGCAGCTAAAAAGTAACGTTTCATTAGGTTATAGGAAGTTGTTCATATTTGATAAGTTACGGATACCAGTGGTATTAACTTTCCTCTCTTCTCCATTTTTCTTCCATATCCACAGAATTTCTGTAGTTTAGTAGAAATAAAACTTTTTATGAAGTAGGTGATAGCTGTAATGTGTTTGGTTTCCGCAGAAAGGACCCGTTAGAACTGTGGCTGTCCAAAGGCAGCTGAGGGGCTGATCTGATCTGTCTGTGCAGTGTTGACGGGAGTGACAAAGTGCCCTTATTTCAGCTTCCTCACACTGTGCAGGATACCTGCTGCCCAGTATTGGGAAGTCTAGTTACCTAATCAGCTGGTATTAAAGGCAGTTGTACTAGCAATTCTTTTTATTTCTTTTCAGCTAGGTAGAAAATGATCATAAGTTTCAGAGGCAGTGAGATACGAACAGGTGCTCTGGAGTATGTCATAAAGATTAAATATTTAATTTTACCACAGATGTCTTCCAAACCTTAATATGAATCTTTTCAAAAAGTGGGCAGAAATCATTGTTTGTGTTGACTGCAATACACATGAAAATCTTATGATTGCAAAACAGAAATAGAACTTAAATCTTGACAAAAAGAAAATACTTCTTTTTTTTTTTTTTCTTAGGTCATGGTGACAGCAACAGCCGCAACATTCCAACTTTAGTAAAAGATATTAGCAATGTAGGAGAGGTTTCCTGTGGCAGTTCACACACAATAGCTCTGTCTAAAGATGGGAGAACAGTGTGGTCGTTTGGAGGAGGAGACAATGGTAGGTAAAACTAATGTTTTGGTAGTAATTTTTGTCTTGTTCCATCTGCCTCATAGTTTCAGTACTCCTTGCAGTTTGGTTCTGGTTTTTATTCATCATTTGGTAGCTGTTCAAGGAGAGGATTCTTATAAAATCTAAATATGGTATTTGAAGTTCACCTGCAAGATTATAGGGTTTAAAAAAGGATTTTCAGCAGGGGAGGAGTTTCACAGCACAGAAAGGTCAGTGAATAGATGAACAATTCTGGAAAAAATGTGCTGATGACTTTCAAACAAGCTCACTCATGATATGACAGTAGCTATTCACCTGCTACAAACTATTACATTTAAACTGCTTGGGATTAGTATTTTAACTTTAAAATAGACTATAATAAATATATATTTCTTCAAGTCTGTAATTACTGTAAGTGAAAGAAAATAGATTTTATATAATACGTAATATGTTTTAATTTTAAAAATCCACTCTGACGTTTTTGGTAATCCCAAAAGAATTCTTTTGGGGTACTTTTAATTATTGTCTATCTATTGAAAATACCTTCCAGTTGTGTTTCCTCCTTTTGCAGGCAAACTTGGTCATGGTGATACAAATAGAGTATATAAACCCAAAGTTATAGAAGCCTTGCAAGGAATGTTTATTCGAAAAGTTTGTGCTGGAAGCCAGTCTTCACTTGCCTTGACATCAACAGGGCAGGTAGGCAAAACCAATTTTTCACTCAAATTATGAGAGCTGGTGAAGAAGGTGTGGGTTCACATTATCTCAGCATTTATTATTTTGACTGTTGGGAAAATGTTCAACTAGTACTTAAGCAGAAGTGAAGTTCTTGATTAGAGATTGAAGTACCTAATGCACAAGAGTAATTCAAAATGTGCTAAGAGTCATATAAAACACACTTCTCAAGATTCTTGCTTAGTCACAGAAAACGTAGTATTTTTAGGTTAATAAATGTAACCAGTGTAAAATCAAATTGGATCCAAGAAACAAACAGCAGTGAAATGCTTGTAATTTTTAATACAGTAACCAACTCAGGTAATTAGGTGGTTTAATAGGTTTTTAAAATACGTGTGTAAATTAGAATATAGGTGTTAACTAAAAGTTTTATTTCTAGTCTGAAAAACCTCAGGAGAGCTTGGAGGTAAATGTTGAGGTGGTAAAGGAGGCCCTTCCTGGCGTGATGGATACATGTAATCCAATAAGCATTTCCACGTGTGTAACCCAACTGGCCTCCCCACCCTCGGCTCTGTGACTCAAAGGCAGTGCATTTTCAAAGTGCAGATTTGGCATGTTAACATTCACTGTAGCAGTTTGTTTTCCTGCAGCAGCTCCCCGCTGCTGTGCTCTGTGGCCAGTCACCTCAGTGGCTGGGGGAAGGAATGCGCACCGTATGGGATGTGTGTTCCAGGCAGGAAAAGTCCTGTGCAAGTTGTGTTGAAAGTGTAATTGCAGTTATTGTGCAGGTGGTTTGCTGGATGTTGTTTGTTGTGCTCACCAGTAACACAAGTCTGACCTGCATCTGTTTGGTGGTTGGTTTGCTCCAGGTTTATGCGTGGGGCTGCGGGGCCTGCCTTGGCTGCGGCTCTTCGGAGGCGACTGCTCTCAGACCCAAGCTCATTGAAGAGCTGGCTGCTACCAGAATAGTTGACATTTCCATTGGGGACAGTCACTGTTTGGCACTTTCTCATGGTAAAAGAGAATAAGGTGTAAAAATACATAGTCCTCCTCTTGATCAAAAGCAGTTGTATCTCAGCTTTTGTTTTCTGCTTTATTTATGTTCATAGATAATGAAGTTTATGCTTGGGGTAACAATTCAATGGGACAGTGTGGTCAGGGAAACTCTACTGGCCCCATTACTAAACCGAAGAAAGTAAGTGGTTTAGATGGAGTTGCAATTCAACAGATTTCAGCAGGAACATCCCACAGCCTTGCCTGGACAGCTCTTCCAAGGGACAGGTAACAATGACATTTGGGACAGGTATAATTTTATTCCTTTATACAAGTCCACTTTGGGATACATTTAACTATTTCCTGAAGGTGTTCCCACATCATGTGTGTCAAGCATTTTGGTTGTAATGTTTTGGTCTGGAAAGTCTTCTTCCTCTCCTCTTTCCTCCCTCATTTTCTCTAATTGTTGCATGTTACAAGTGAAAATGTATCAACACCAAAGATGTGGATATTTCTTTGTAGGGGAACGTTTCTTTTGTGCAGTTAGACAAAACCTACCTCTGTTTTCTAAAAATTGACAAGTTAGTCAGTGGGAGGTGAAACAACTCAGTATTTTTTATTTTTTGCTTCTGAGGGGATTTTTTATGGCTTGAGAAGTTTCTTTTAGTGTAGTAAGGAGTACACTAATCAGGAGACTTTGGGAAAGAGGGAAGTTCAGACAAGTTACTGAGGTGCATTTAGAGATCTTAAAAAATTTCTGTATAGTTACATGTTAAACTAAAAATAGGTACCTGAGTAAATAGTTTGGTTATTAATATACAATAACTCAAATAACGCTTTTACACCAAAGATGTTAGCAAGTGATTGAAGTGAACCAGTAAACTTTTATGTATGGATTAACAAACGGAAGAGAAAAACTTAGTATTTGGAAGATAATTAAAGAAGAATTTCAAATGCCCTGTTTTCAAGGGAGCTATCAACTAAGGAAATAGTGAGACTCAAATAGGACTAAGTGGTACTTCCCCTTTTGAATTCTCCCTGCATTTTATCGAAGTCTCTAATCTGGCATTTGTACTAAAACCAGCTTTGTGAGTACTGGTCAGCCTTTGCACGAATCAGATTGAATGCATATGGCTTCAGGTTTATGGCATTCAGGTGTTTTTGTCCATAAATGTGGAGTGATTGATTGTAAAGAGTTTTACAGAAAAGAGAGTAGAGAATACATTCATGGGTCAGGAAGTTGGTCTGCCATAGCTGTACTAGTTTGCTCTAAGAAAGAAGCTGGTTTAGTTAAAGTGTGTATTCAACCTGTTTAAACTATTAATTTCTTAAAGCGGTCAAAGCATTTCCAGAAGGTAATTTACTTTGATGTTTGATTCCAGGCAAGTTGTGGCATGGCACAGACCCTATTGTGTTGACCTTGAAGAAGGTACCTTTTCACATCTTCGTTCTTTTCTCGAGCACTACTGTGACAAAATTAACAGTGAAATTCCTCCTCTTCCTTTTCCTTCATCAAGGTACATACAGCATATGCATGTTACAGATTTTTATATTTGTTTTTTCTTTCCGGCAGTGGTGAGTGGCTTAGTCCTGGTTAGTCTATTCTTTAACAAACATAAGTCTGGTTTACTTGCTCACTCAGGTGCTGTTTGTTTTGAATTACTCTAGTGCCTTTGTATAACAGAGGAGCTTTACAGTGTCTCAAATGTAGCAGGATCTTTAGTCTGAAATGTGTTTTCATTATGCAATGAATTAAATGCTTTACTCCAGGGTTTTCCTTTGAAACACATTTTTCTTTGTAGTTGAAATGTATTTACTATTTCTGTGTTGTCAGTTCTTACTCCTGTAACCAGTGTTTCAAATTTTTTTAAGAGGACTAGAAATGAATATCCTGACTCTTTGTTTTTAACCCGATTGTTGTACTCCTAAATCTTCTGAGAGAAGATTATATTTATTACTTCTTAAAAGTTGGGGGTTTTTTTTCTCTGTGTGTAGTATTACTGTTTATTTCTGTATTTTGGGATGGTTTTGTCTCATAATTCATGGGACTGCTAATCTAAAGTGAATGCCTCTTGCAACCATTGTCCACAAATACACTTCTCTGTTCTAGTTTCAGTTTTTGTTCTTTTAAGCAATTGGCAGTAAGTTTCTCAGAGGAGTTTCCTTAAACTCTCAGTTGGAATTTACTTGCCTTTCTGGTATGAGAAATCAAGGGAGAGTTAAAAGCTTAGTGCGCAAATAAGTGGAAGGGAGTAGTGCTAATAATAGGAGAGGTTAACAGGTATGTATTTCTTTTACAGGGAACATCACAATTTTCTTAAATTGTGTTTGAAGCTGCTTTCTAATCACCTTGCACTTGCACTGGCTGGAGGTGTAGCCACCAGCATTCTTGGCCGGCAGGCTGGTCCTCTTCGAAATCTCTTGTTCAGACTGATGGACTCTTCTGTCCCTGATGAAATTCAGGAAGTAAGTAATGCCTTGTTGTTTACATGTGAAAATTGTACTACTCACTTCTCTTTTTTTTTTCCTGACTGTGTAGTTAGATATTTATCTGATTTTCTGAATGATTTTGACTTGCCAGTTTTACTCATTAAAGTTAAAAAATGTAGTCACCATCACTGTTTTATGATCTGAAAGCAGAGGAGAATGTTTGCATAAGAATTTCAAAAAGCTGCTTTATTTTGTAACTTTTAAATTATTCTTCCTTGTAATAATGAACCTAAAATGGTATTGTTGTGGATTGAGTAACTAACTTGGTTGAGTAATTCTCCTAAGATGCACTCTTACAGGAAATAGCAACTTCTGTTGGTCTTGTTTCACTCCTTCAGTATACTGCACGTTGGCATCACAGCCTAAAAGATTAGTGTGCTATTGCGTGGTAGAATTTGGATATTAAATGAAATTAAGCAGATATTTGGGATATATCATTTGTGATGTACAGTATTTTTTAAGGATACAGGTGAGTTGATTATTCCTCCTTCTCCACTGAAGAAGTACTTTCTGCTGCTCCAATTTTAGGTTGTAATTGAGACTCTGTCAGTTGGAGCAACTATGCTACTTCCTCCATTGCGAGAGAGAATGGAATTGCTACATTCTCTTCTACCCCAAGGTCCTGATAGATGGGAAAGCTTATCAAAAGGGCAGGTAAGGTCAACTAAAAATATGCCTGAGAGCAGTTGTGGTTTGCTTTGGGTTTTTCTGTAAGAATATCTTGAGCTATGAGGTGAGCCTCATTTGCAGAGTGCAAGCACATTTCCGGGGAGATGCAGTGCAAACCCCAGTGCAACAAAATCTGTAGGGTAGCCTGACTAAACCAGAATGGAGTGAGGCAGGGAGCACTGCTTGTTTTCTCAAGTGAAGGTCAACTACAGAGAACTTAGCAATTGCTGTGGTATTGTACCCAGATAAGTTTAAAGATCAGATATTTTTGAATACTAGATTGATTTAACCAGCCTTGGTAACAGAAAATTAACTGTTTTCTGGGATGAATACTTGTATAATGCTTTCCCTACATGGATTTCACCCTCCTTTGCAAAGATGACTGCAAGGTTCTTTTTTGTACCCTTTTTCCTATGTACAATGTAGAAAAATTGTGTGTCCCCCACCTGTCTTCCCAAATAATCAGATAACCAGGACAGACTGGAGAAAGTGTTTGGTTCAGTGTCTTAACCTCATTGCCCACCATATGGACAATCTAGTTTCTGTCTCTCTTAATCTCAGATTTTTACTAGATATGGTCACTCTAATTCACTATATTTATCCGTTCTCTAATAGTACAGATCTTCAGGAAAACCTGTAGTATTTTGTTAAAGCCCTCCAGCTTATTTCTGTGTCCCATTAGAATATTTTTATTGGGTAACTATGCCTAATGCTTTTTTCTCCTTAGCTCATTATTTAATCTTTATTAACAAAGAGTGATTTTTGTGTCTAAACATTTTTCTTCAGAGAATGCAGTTGGACATCATTCTGACAAGCTTGCAGGATCACACCCATGTAGCTTCCCTGCTTGGCTATAGCTCCCCATCTGATACCACAGAAACTTCCTCGTTGTGTATCAGCTATGGAAACCTCTCTGATCAAGCATATGCTGTCCAGAGCAGTCATCCAGATACTCATCTAGCTGAAATCTTAATGAAGACTCTTCTGAGAAACTTGGGATTTTATACAGTATGTATAGGCTTTATATTAATTTATTTTTTAAAATTAAATTAATTTTTGATAGTTTGAAGGGTAACTCCCCCCCCATCTTAAGAAAATGATGCTCATTTTGTTTATCTAAAGTAGCAGTGCCACATGTATTTGTCTTTAAGTGGACTAAAGTCAGTTAATCGTCTCTAACAGTATGGTTCTAATATTGCTATTCTGGTATTTAGTGTTTAAGGTGCCTTATGTAAATGCAGCTGGTTTCATATCAGACTGTTTTATTGCTGTTGCTTTGCCTTCAGATTTTTTTGGAAGATAAAATGTAACACAAGAAGTAAATTGATTGCATGGGGTGTTTGTCAGAATAATCTCGGCCACCAGGGAACAATAAGCAGACGCCAGGAGCATAAATCTGTTTCATTAACTTCACTAGGGTAACTACCTTGTCGTAGAGCAGCAAGTGCAGGTTAGCTGCCTTATTAAACACAGTGTGGCAGCCAGATTGGTGTTCTTAGAAAGTGTAGAAGAGCGTGAGAGCAAATCACTGAGTCAGCTTTTTATTCAACCAGCCAGTTAAATACAACAGCGAGAAGAAATCAGAGGTCTGGACTTTGCTGGCATGGTGTGGAGCTCCTCAGGGCAGGGTGGCAGTGTTTCATTTTTCTCTCTAGACCTCCCCCAGTCAGGGAGGTAGAATTGGCTGCTTTGAGTTGGCTGCTTGAAGCTAACTCTCTTTCTCCAATGGATTCCAAAGGAAGTCAAGCAGCCATCTGTGTTCTCCTTGTATTGCCATCCTAGATAATGCAAGGAAGGATTCTAATGTGAGACAACTTACGCATCAGCCCACAACAGATCCTAAGGGATCATTACTTATTTTAACACGCTGTGCTTTGGAAGCTAGTTTAGGAAGTGAGTTTTTTAATCTGCTTGCCTTGGGGAGGTGAATAAAAGCATTGCTGCACGTGAAAGAAACATTTTAAGTAATGTTCACCTGACAGCTACCACAGTCACTCCTGTGACATTATAAACAACTGTAATTTCGAGTTTGGTTATCCCATGATCCACTTGACATTATCCAATTTCTCCAGTAATTACACGTGCACATAATAAAGATAAAAATGCTTCTTTTTAGGTGATAGGAAAGTATTATAGTACTTGAAGCAGAGTTAATTGTTATCTTTTTCCCCCTTTTGTCTCAATAGGACCAAGCCTTCGGAGAACTGGAAAAAAACAGTGATAAATTTTTACTAGGTACATCATCATCAGAAAACAGCCAACCTGCTCATCTGCATGAGCTTTTATGTTCCCTGCAGAAGCAATTGCTGGCTTATTGCCACATCAACAGTGTTACTGAGGTGCGTGTCCTTATTTTTACCATTTAGAAGAGAAAAAAATAATTCAGTGTTCATAAGCACCAGAATGTTGTAAGATTCCTTTTGAAAATCATCTGAGTACTTGAAAACTAAAGTGATTTTAAATTGTGACCCCCTTATATGTATTTACAGAATTATTCTTATGTTTGTTTCCTTCTAGAATTCCAGCAGTGTGGCACTGCTTCACAAACACCTTCAGCTTTTATTGCCTCATGCTACAGATATCTATTCCCGTTCTGCAACGCTGCTTAAGGAAAGCTCTTGGAATGGTAGTGTTGGGGAAAAACTGAGAGGTAAATGTCCATGGAAAAATCAGTGATGATGGCTCTGTGAGCTTAGGACACTTTTTCTTTGCTTAGGTTTGAATTTAAAAATCCCTTAGTTTTCGTGTATCTGCATAAAGTAGGCATCCCAAGTCTCACCCATAGGGGGGGATGAGGTGTCTACCCAGGAATGGCTTCTGGTTCATGTTTTTGATAGGACATCTTGTGTGCAGGAAAGTACAGGTTGGAGAATGTGAATTCTCCTTTCTGTTCACCTTCTCTCCAGAATGTGAGTGTGAACAGAATACAGAATGTGCCATTATTGTTTCAGTTTCATTAGTTCTAGATTTCTCTTTTAAAAACTACAGTTGTGATTACTGAAAAGTGTGTAACTAAAATAAGAGATTAATAAACAAACCCATCAATTCAACCTTTATTGTTTAAGACATTTTGAGATAGCTGAGGTGCAATTCTTTGACTTGTTACATAATTCCATAACTGTAACTAATTCAGGTTTGCTTTTTTCTCTGCAGATGTGATTTATGTATCAGCTGCTGGCAGTATGCTTTCTCAGATTGTCAACTCACTGTTGCTGCTGCCAGTGTCAGTAGCCCGGCCTTTGCTGAGTTACCTGCTGGATCTGCTGCCACCTTTAGATCGTCTCAATAGACTCTTGCCTGCTGCAGCCCTTTTGGAAGATCAGGAATTACAGTGGCCTCTTCATGGTGAGTGTAATAACAAACACACTTTTAATCTGAAAAATAGACAATGGCACCTTTTGTAGTGTAATTTAGCTTTCCCTTTTAGGATGGCTATTTTTTTAAACTATGTGTCTTGCTACATCTCCTTTTCAAGTTCCTTAGTGTATTAACATCCCTTGCTGTGAAATATTTTTTTCTGCTTGAATTGAGTGCAGTTTCCAGTTGTATCATTTATCTATACACGTTTATCAGAACACGAAGAAGTGTGTATTAGACAAAGCAGGTTCCTGGGCAGGGTTTAAAAGAGCCTTTACTTCATGAGCAGCTGTGCCATGAATGGTGGTGGCCTCTGCTGCTGCTGTAGTTCCAATGTTTAGCAATCTGTGTGTCCTAGCTGCTGTTTCTTCAGTGGAAAGATTGCTGATTGAGGGGCAAATCTGCTATTAACTGGAAAATATTAACAAGATCTGCCATTAATTTTGGAATTTTGGAATTGTTTGTAACACCTGGGCATCAGTGACTAACCGGTAGTGAATACTTACAGGTGGCCCTGAGCTAATCGACCCTGCGGGCGTGCCCCTGCCGCAGCCGGCCCAGTCGTGGGTGTGGCTGGTGGACCTGGAGAGGACGGTGGCCCTGCTCATCGGGCGCTGCCTGGGGGGGATGCTGCAGGGCCCTCCCGTGTCCCCCGAGGAGCAGGACACGGCCTACTGGCTGAAAACCCCGCTGTTCAGCGATGGAGTGGAGATGGACATTCCTCATTTAGGTGAGCTGTTCAGTGCAAGTGGCAAATGGTTGTTGTAAATATTTGTGTTCAGGTGTGCAATTTCTGATGGTGTTTGAATAAGTCTCTGTACTTAAGGTTTGTCTTTCAGTATTCTTGTCTATTTGTGTAGTAATATAAAAAGTCCCAAAATGGTATTTAAGTATATGATGTAGTTTATAAGGGGTCTTGGAAATGCATACAGGAGAAAAAAAATCGCAATTTCTCCGTGAAAGACTACAGACAGAGTTAAGTGGAAATGTTTTTGTCTTAGATGCTCAGCATTTAAAAGACGCTCCAGGGACTCAATTTTTCATATGAATTATTGGAAAATCTCTTATATATTATTCTACTTACAAAATGAATTTTTTATTCATTAGAAACAATGCTATTAAAAGCAACCATCAGTCTTTATTATTTACCAGAATTGTTAATGGCTCGGCAGCGGTGTTCCAGTCATCCCTTCCTATCTGAATGGGGCACTTGCTTTTGCTTCTTTGTGCCCTGTTCCTCTTAGTTCACATCTCCTCCTCCCTCTGGTTCTGAGTAGGTTGCTTCAAGACTTACGAGACAGAGTGTTTCGAAATGGGTCCTGGCAGTAGTTGCAAGTGTATAGCTGTGCAGTTCAGGTGGAATTAATGATACAGATTTATGCTATTGAAGAAGAGTTGGATAATGCATCTAGATCTCCATAGGTTTTATGTAGATTATATTTCAAGTCACTTCCGTATGTAAAGTAAATTTGTGGAAGGACAATGACATGTCTTGATTTTTTTTTTTTAAATAAGAGGAAAGTGAAAGCTGGTTCAAATGCTTTTAGATAGATGTGTGTAATCCTCAAAATTTGCAGACTTTAATTTCTTTGGTATTTCCCTTCTGTTAGACAAATGCATGAGCTCCTTGCTAGAAGTGGCCCTGTCTGGAAATGAGGAACAGAAGCCCTTTGATTATAAGCTGAGACCAGAGATCACAGTGTATGTTGATTTAGCCTTGGGTTGTACAAAAGAGCCAGCAAGGAGCCTGTGGATCAGTATGCAGGACTATGCTGTCAGTAAAGGTAAGGTGTTGAAAATACTTGTGTATGTTGAAAGCAAGTTAAGTGCTCCAGCTACCCTCCTAGCACAATCCTGCATTTTCTTTGGCAACGATTTTTAGTTCTACAACATGATAAAGTTAATTTATTGTTATGTTCCATGATCTTTCTTTTGTCTTTTTTGTTATTTACTTTTGACACTGATTTCAGTGCTTGGCAAACATGTAGCTCAGTGTTGTTTTTCCCTCTGAACTAATAAGAAGAAACTCTTGTTTGCTTACTCAGTTGTTGTTTTTTCTATTTTCTGAGTAGAGCAGGGTGAAACTTGCAATTAAAAAGAAAAATTAAAGGGGAGGAGATGGGGAAAGGCAAAGTAACTTGCAAAATATGTTAGGAATGGAATGAAGGGGTAAGTCATCTTTTGTTTTTCAAGTCTCTGAGAGGCTGGTCTTACAGTAGTAATAGTTTTTCATGCTTATTGCCTAAAATCTGGGTTTCCTGCTCAAGCTTTCCAGGTTCCTTTTAATGAAGTCCACTGAGCGTTGTAGTTGTATTGTAGCTGCTGTATCCAAAGGTAATTTTCTGTGGCTCTGGCCAAGCTGAGCCAGATGAAGAAAAGAGCAAATGGTCTTGTGTACCTGTTGAGAGCAACACAGGGAATTCCAGTAAAAAAAAAATGTTACAGAATTCCACAGAAGTGGGAATTCCAGCAAAAAAAGTGCTGATTATCTGTTTGCAAAATCTGAGTTGAATGGGCTAATATGTGTAATTTAGACTATGGAGCTGGGTTCCTTAGAAGTTGATGTGGGTCTGCTCTGTTCAGCTGACTGAAAGATGTATGGTCACGTCAGCATAGCATCACATGCAAAGTCATGGAACTTGCTGAGGAGCAGTTAGGCTAGACTTAGTATGGCCGGGTAAGCTTTGTCATTTCTACAGCAGTTTGCAAGGATTTATAGATAATGTTTAACAGAAAAAAATATTACAAGCATATTTGTAAAGAAAGGGGACAGTAATTTTTTATTCCCTGTGGAAAATTATGGTGCTTTGTGAAGGTTTGTTTGGCAGTTCAGTTATTTTATAATAGAGCAATATTATTTTCATGATGGTTCTTTTTAAAGTGGGGAAAAGTTATTTTGAAATTAAAAAGTCAATTCCTTAAAAAAAAAGGGGATTTAAATGGATCAAGGTATTGAATACAATATGGAAAAAACAAATATTTTTGGTTTTGGGAACAGTAGCCAGTTTTGATGAATCCTTTCTATTTTCAGATTGGGATACTGCAACTTTAAGTAATGAATCACTCCTAGACACTGTGTCCAGATTTGTCCTTGCAGCTCTTCTGAAACATACAAGTTTACTTAGTCAAGCTTGTGGTGAGAGCAGGCAAGTAACTTAAAGCTGCTTTTAAAAGTTCGGCTTGACTTTTTGAAAGGAAGTTTGTGTGATTTTTTTCTGGCTTGGGTGTGATTTTCTGTAGGTACCAGCCTGGCAAGGCCTTGGCAGAAGTTTACCGCTGTGTGTATAAAGTTCGGAGTCGCTTGCTTGCCTGCAAGAACATGGAGCTTATTCAGACCAGATCATCCTCCAGAGACAGATGGGTAAGGCTGTACATCTCGTTTCAGTTCTTCTGGCTTTACTGGCTATTACCAAAATATTACATAATGTTAGTTTCATATATATTGCCAGTATTTTTTGCTATCCTGTTGAAAAACCTTCATGAGTTTATAGTATAATTAGGAGTCCATTAGTCTGGAGTGTGTGGTATTAAATCAGCTAAAGCACATGATTGATTGGCATCATTTGACTCAAGCACAGCCTCGAGCCTTGTTTTCCCTGTTCCCATCTCTTGAATGCTGGGCCATAGAAGCCATAGAGCTTAGCTGGAGATGGCTCAGCTGTGCTGAGCAGGCCACAGCTTTGTCTGGCTGCCATTCCTGAATCCAGCTGCATTGTCTGGGCCTCTGATCTCTGAACCTCTCTCTTCCCCTTCCTTGCCTACCCCTTCTTCCCTCCTCCATGACCCCATTATCTTCTTAGTTCTAGCATTACTTTAAGGCGACTTGTCCTTGTCAGCCCTATGTGAATGTTTGCTCTGAGAGCACTGGGCCTGAAACTGGCAACTTCTGAATCACTTTATTAAGCCAGGTCAGCATTGATGATGGAAGTGTTCAGTGACTAACAGGGTTGGGGCCTGTTTGGCGATACAAAGTAGTCCTTAAAGCAGATTTCTCTGATAGGATTTTTAATTGTGTTTTACAATCTACAAGCAAGATATTTTTAATGAACAAAATTCTCACGTAACATCAGGATTAAGAAGCTTTTTAGCTCTATTGTAAAGCACTTGTGGTGCTCTTTAAAATAGTGTAGGTATGTCTCCTACTTTTGATTAATGTTACAGGGATGTGTGTGTCTTGCTCACTTCCTTTCTTAGGGTAGGGGTCTAACATAACTGCAAGAGACTCAGCACTTCTGAAAGCATTGGGTGTGCGTGCAGTAAGTTCTGTTACTTCCACAAATCCTCAAACTTTAAGATACAGTGCAGCAAATCTGATACATGCAGTAGGTTTGTTGCTTCAGTTTTAATACCATTGGGAAAAAGGACCTCGTTTGCTTTTGCACAGTATACCCAGGCTTACGGTTTCTAAAGGCTTTGGTGCTGTAGTGTCTAAGTAAGCATTGCAAGGAGACATTTTTCTGCAAATAATCTGAGTCACGGTTACAAAAGGAAAATTAAATTTTCCAACTTACGTATTTAAAACCTTGAATGTAAACAACTGTATTTGTTGTTTATTTCACACAATATCAAAAGTATTTTTTGATAGAAAAGAACCTCTTATTCAATACCTGTATCCTTGTACATTTATCTTTCATTTTGGTGAGAATTAATTTCACTTCGTGTGTGTATTTTTTTAAATCAAGATGCTAGATAACCAAGAATCTGCTGATGTTGATACTCAAGAACATTCTTTTACTCGTACAATTGATGAAGAAGCAGAAATGGAGGAGCAGGCGGAACGTGACAGGGAGGAAGGACACCCAGAACAAGAAGATGAAGAGGAGGAAAGAGAACATGAAGTTATGACAGCTGGTAGTAAGTACTGATTATGTGTGTCAGTAATGCCATGTCCTTTGGAAGGACAGTGTCTTTTTCTCTCTGAGGTAAAATTGAGAAATTATTTAAAAAATTATGAAAGATTTGCCTGCATAAACATTTTGAGAGGTTTGTACAATGGTGTAGTGCTTTTCATTGGTTCAGGAAAGTTTTTAGATACAAAGGAATGTGAATACTAAGCAAGCTCACTGCAATTCAGGGCATCTGACATATACCAACACTTCTGTATACACTGTCTACAAGACTAACTGGTTTCATCTTGTTTTCTCTAAAGTTCTTGTCATTAGATCTCTGAGTTTTCGCCACAGTATTTATATATAGAATTTTGGCTGTGTTTGTACATGTTGTTATTTTATGTAGGAAGCTTTGAAGGGTAATGTTATTTTGAAGTTTGGAAACAAAACTGTTGATAGTAGTGGACTGATTGTGTTAGAATTCACTGCTTAGAGTATCTCTGCTCTTAAAAATGTGGGAGTTTTAGTCAGAGTTTGGTATTTTTAACACTATTTGCCATATTTTCTCCTGGGCTTTCTGAACATCTTGTTTAATTCTTCAGAAGATAGCTTGAAAAAGGTGAATTTCACAAACTGTTGTTACACTGATTGGGGCTTGTAGTCCAGCTTGATGGGGTAGTTAATCCTTAATTTTTGTAGTTTCAGTAAAGCAACAGACAGTCACACAAGGTTGGTTTTTCTCTGTTGTGAACTGAGTGTTCTCCAAGACAGCATTTGTGTTAGCCTTGGAAAATTTCTGTTGAGTGCACATAGCTTAAAAAATTAATTTGGCTGACTTGAAATATTTTCCATAGCTGCACAATTTTTTTTTTTCCTCTTCCAAATATTGTTCCTCTGGATACTGTTAGAATGTTCATCTTTTTCCAGCCTCTGCTGTCATCACTTGTTTTGCTGACAGTTTCCCATTAGGACTCCCACATTTTTATTTGGGACCTTGCTGACCAAAATGTGTGTTACAGCTTTAGTTTTATAGGATTTGTCATTACATGGACAGCGCAGTGGGCTTTCCTGAAAGTGTGCAGTGGAGCTGAAGTTCACATTCATGAGATGATTTGTGGTTCTGGAAGATTTACATGTCCCCTGCTCAGTACATGCAGTGTGTTTTGCTGCTTGATTTGCAATTATTCTGGGCAAATGCTCAGAGTTCTCAAATTCCACCTGGTCAGGGCTTCTGGGTACAATAAAGAAAATGTATCCAGAAAGATCCAGACAGACAATAGTGTTAAATGCACAGATAAGTAGGAAGATGATGACTCTTTCACTTGTGTTCCTAAGGGGTGCTGAACCTGACATGGGGAGTTCTATTCATATCAGTGAAGGAAGTATTTAGTTTTACCTTTGCCTTCCCAAAGAGGAGCTGAATCTTTAAATTTAAAATGATTAAATCGAGAGAACTTTAGTTCTTTGGACATAGATGAGAAGGTCTCTCACATACTCTTTAGAAGAATCTGGCCCTTTAGACTACAGCAGAATTAAGTAAAGTGAAGTCTAAGAATTTTGATAGGATCTTCATTGTACTGCCCAAAGCTAATAAAAGCCTGAAACTGTTCCAGTATCAAACTGGAGATATTCTGGTGTCTGGAATACAGATTTACAGAAACATTATTTTACATGCATCTGCTAAAAGGCAAACATGAAATAATCTCTTTCTCTTTGATGCTATCCAAACAGGAGTTGGGTTGCAGTAAGACACTGAAAGAGTGTTTGGTGTTCTGTCAAAGTGCGTTGTCCTTCATTTGAAAATTAACGTTGTGTAAATGCTTCATTTAACTTGTTTGCATGACTTCTTTTATGGCACTCTATTATTATTGTATTCTTTTACTGTTAGAAAAATATTAGTTGTTTTTCATAGTGGGGCAGGTTTTGGCCCAAGATGTAGATGAGTATTTTATTCTCTGTAGCTTTGTCTAGAAGTTAAGACTTTCTTTTTGTGTTGCATGTTACAGAAATATTTCAATGTTTCCTATCAGCCCGTGAAGTAGCTCGCAGTCGGGATCGAGATAGGATGAGCACAGGGACGGGGACTAGACTTGATGAGCCACCTCCTCAGTCCCAGCAGGAACGAAGGATCAGCACTGATCTGACAGAAGGGCAGGATGTGTACACTGCTGCCTGCAACTCTGTGATCCACAGATGTGCCTTGTTGATCTTGGGAGTGAGCCCTGTCATTGAGGAGCTCCAGAAGCGAAGGGAGGATGGGCAACTCCAGCAGCCTCCCTCTGTTGCTCCGGAGGGGATCGGGCTCATGACAAGGTGGGCTTTACTGACTCTACAGAATGGTTAACTCTTCTCTGCTCCCTTTAGAATTGATTAAAAAACCCCAGTTTTCCTCTGAGGGTTATTGCAGTTTTTTTTAGAATAAAATTTCTGCTGAGAGCAGTGTTATGCTTCTGTTGAGAATTTTTCTTAATTTTCCTTGGCCATGCTAACTAAACCTGAAGAATTTTATTCTGTCTGGACCTTATTTAAGTTTCAAAGTTGGGCTTAGGGGTAAATAGTTCGGATCATCAGGTGTACAGACAACATGAGGTACTTGGAAAAATTATTCATTTTTCCTGTAGTTTGTTTGTGTTTGGATTTTTTTTTACCATATTTGTGGTTTTTTGAACCGCATCAATGTCCTATATAGCACTGTTAAAAAAAATTGTGTACTTTTAAAACAAAAGTTTCAAAGCCTATTATGACAAAAGTGTTGTTCATGATTGATTTTTATAAACATTCCTAACATAGCCATGGGTAAGACTTGTTAGGTGTAGGAGGAAAAAAAAGGTAAAGCCAGACAGCTCATTGAATGGGAGAAGTGTTTAATTTAAATAGTGTAAGTACTACGTAATGCATTTTGATTTTCATAACCTGGGATATTCTTGGTAAAACAGATTTATTCTAAACTTGACCTCCCTAAACTTTTATTCTAGACATCTCTTTTGAAAGTAGAATATAACACAGGAATTATGATGCTACTAGTCTGAGTCTTCTTAAGCTTGTACAGTTACAGAACCTGTTTTGATATTTTAAATAAAGATGTTGATGGGGAAGATACTAAGATATTAGAGAGGAAGATTACATTCATTCAGGACCCTTTTATTCTTTTTGCCTCTTTTTGGAAATCTAGTCCCTAAAGCATGGGTGGCTGCCTCTGTCATTGTCAAAGTGGCTTTCATCTCCAGCATACCAACTTTAGGATGCATTTTATGGGTGGGTTTTTAATAAGTTCAGTGCTTTTTCACCCACTTACTCTGTCTCTGTTTCTCGTCCTCTCAGCTCAGAGTGTTTGTTTACTCTCTGTAATACTTACCAAGGCTCTAGAGCAATCACTCATTGAGTGCCATTTGTTCAGTTGACCAGTAAGGCTGTTAAGAAGTAACAAAGTTTACTAATACCCTGTATAAGCATAATTGAAGCCATCAGAGCACTCTTTTCCTCTTTAATGTGGTCTTGTGATGTTCTGTGATAGTCTGCTCTCAAATAAAACTGTGGTACCTGCTGAATTTGCCTATCAACTCTTACCTTTGTGTAATATCAGTATTTTTTTTCTGTGTATGTGTGCACCTGATGCAGGAGTGAAAGTCTTACAGCAGAAAGTCGCTCAATCCATGCAAACTCAAGCTACAGACTGATGAAGTCAAGAAGTGAATCTGATTTGTCTCAGCCAGAATCAGATGAGGAAGGTTATTCACTGGTAAGTAGACCAGCATGATGTATTTAGGGATTGTCCATAGAATATTTAGATGGGAAGTACATCTGAAACATTTGTTTAGCACTGTGTTTTGGTACATTAATTCATCATTGCTAAGAGAAAGCACTAATGGTAAAAATAATTTGAAATAATTATATCTCTGTTAACTGTCTCACTTTTATGGGTGAGGGATGAAGTTTAAGTACTCTAATATTATGCACCACATATGATCACCTGAGGAAATGAAGCTTTTATTAATCTTTTAATCTAGAGTGGAAGACGAAATGTTGATTTGGATTTGGCAGCATCACACAGAAAGAGGGGTAAGTTCTATTGTTTACCTAGTGAATGCTAACCTGATAAATGTTAATGTTTCTTAAGAACTTAAAACTGTGTTTGCAGTTGCATACAGTTTACAGTTATATAACAGGTGTTAAAACCGAGCATTTAAAAATAGCATTTAAAGTAATTGTTACCTACTATGTGTTGTGTGAAGTTCTGTTGCTTTGTAGCTTGGTTCCAGTATTACCTTGGTTATAACTCTTCATTCTGGTTTCTAGAATTGTAATGCTCTTTTGAAACAAGTGAGTTTTTCTGTTAAGTGAATCAGGAACATTCATTCTGTTTTTGCTCATGTGACTTCAGGAAAAAAAAAATAGAGAAGTTCATGTGGAATGTTCTATTCTTGTGCTAACAATGAACTTTTACCATAAAATGTGCTTGTATCTGGAGAACTTGTATTCAGAAAACACTGCTTCACTTTGCATCCTTTGAACACCAGCACACCTCCAGAACCAAGCAACCACATTTTCTATTGCTCTTTGTTGCTGCTTCGTTCTGGGGAATCGCAGTGAGCTCCTTAATAGAAGATGGTGGAGGGACCAAAAGGTCCCACTTCCCTCTGGATGATGCAGAATCTCTCTGAGAATCATGACTCAGGTCTGCTGTATCTGTTAAAACCATGGGAATATGCAAACAGGAATTAGGTTGAGTTATGATATGCCTCGGTAACAGAAACTGTGATACTGTTGGTAAGGTAAGAGTTTTAGTTTAAAAGGCTTCATCATTAAGCAGAGTACTTAGAGGTTTCATGCCTTGTGAAGTCTTTTGGAATTGTAAAGGATGCTATCAGTGGCAGCACCCGTTAGATTTCAATATTTAAGTAATGTGGAAAGAAATGCTTTGTCCATGCATAAGCAATTGAAACAGTTGAACTAATAAAGAAATGCACTAGAGCTGCTGTTATTGTGACAGCAGGTGTATCATGGCATTTTCAGGGTTAGAAGATCCATCAGAAGGCCTCTCTCTGCCCCCCTGATCTGCAGGACATTCTTTGAAGTCAGCATTTTTAGCTTTGCCATTAATCTGACACAGAACTCTGTACTTGATATCCTCTGTGTCCTAAAAGTAACCTAGGAAATTGATCTTGGGTTAGATCGCAGGTACAGTGTCTCATGAATTGTGGTTCCTGGGCTGCTGCTTAGGCCGATGTTGCTTTGGTCACAAGCCTCAGGAAGTGAGGAATAGTGCAAGAGTAGACTTCATCAATTTTTATTATAGCAAAAAGACTCTGTACCAGGTCTGTAACACTGAGGAGAAACAGATAAATACAGTGAATCTGTCCAGAACCTAGAAAGAAGGTCAAATAGCTCATTTGCAAACTGAACACTGTGACAACATGTACAGATGCCTCTGTTTTGGTACTGGGTGACTTCCCTGGGAGTTAGTCAGCACACAGCAATGCAAGCTTGTCTGCTTGTGCTGAAGGATACATACACCAGATTTGGTTGATAACCAATACCAGAGTCGGTGAATGCAGGGTGCACCTCCAGGGAAACATTCCTCATATGTCTGTCAAGGTCAGGAAAAGATCTATAACTATTAGTGTGATAAATGGATGAGCCGTTCAGCTCAGTGCTTTTTATGGTCTTTTGTCTCTTGTGACATGTCTGTTTTGTGAATCCTGGTTATCTCCTAGAACTGAAGCATGTCCCAGTGTTTGGTGAGGGTGTAACTTGCAGCTTTTGTGGATTGTCCACCCCTTGTCACGTGGCCAGCACAGTGCAGTGCCAGCTGTGGATGTTTGGTGAATCCCCTTCAGTTTTATTCTTGTGGTGTGCTGCGACTAATAAAGGGGATAATACTATGAGTTCCTATGGTCTTGTAGATGGTTATGGAAGGAAAAGCATTCTCTTTTTACTTAATTAATGTTTTAGCTACTCAGTCCAATCTTTATTCTAATTGCCTTCTTAATTTATTCTGTCTAATGAGAGAGAGAACTGGGCTATTCCTACGTCAGCCTGAGGATCCTTTGAGTATCTTGTTCCTTGCTATTACTCACTTATTTCTGAATTAGTAAACTTTTCCTTCCATCCCTACAAAAAGTCTTTTTGAGTAATTTTGCAGTAAGGGATGATGAGCAGCACATTCTTGTTTTCCCCTCGTATCTAAGCCCTTTGTTTTTACTGTTGCTTAGATTAATTTTTTCAATTTTGCAGATCCAGAGAGTATGCCTCCAGGTGTTGTACCTGTTGTGTACAGTGCCTGTGGGGTGCTGTACACCACGTTAGGTACATAGCAGTAAGGAAAGCACAGCAGTGCAGTCACAAACATAGCTACAGATCAGTGAGAGTCCTCCATTCTTGGCTGTTCATCACATTCATCTTAACTCAGTGAATTTCAGTGTGCTCGTGTGTACTGTTCTGCCTTACTAACACAACTGGGCTACTCCAAAAAAAGCAGCAACTTAAATGAAATCGTAATGGAATTGAAATATTTTAGTGTACCTGCAGTAATGAATTCTGCCTTTGAAAACTGACAGATTGTGCTTAAGGAAGGGACTTGAACATCCAAGAATACACACATGAATGGGTACATCAGTGCTAAAGGGGATTATTTATTTTTTCTTTGAAGGTGGAGAAATTAGAAAGACTATTATCTAGGCTATACTAATTCAGAGCAAGAGTAAATTTTTTTCCATGTACCCTGCTGCTGGTGTATTGTATTGATTGAGATGAGACTGATTGTTTAAGTCAGAATAATATGAGGCAGAGATTTTATGCGTATGTTACCTTCTGTTTCAAATGTCTGCTTTTGTCTTCTGATTCTTGTGTGGTGTAGTGTATTTACTCCTTTTTGGCCAGTTGAGCCCCAGAAAAAAGAAGAGCTTCAAGCAAGTAACTGATGGCATGTTTATTTTTTGTCTCTATAGCTTCCCTACATATTTTTTGTTTTATAAAGTGTGCATTGCAGCTGTGCCACATTCATTTAGAAAACTCATTATTACAAGCTGGCTTATTAGGACAAGTAAACTTTTTTTTTACCGTAAGCTTCAGGTTTATTCGTCCATGCAGCTCTGTTCATGTGATTGTAGAGGCTTCTGGAAGCGCTGTGCTGCAATCAATTCTGTGTGATAGATGTTACACAGAATCAAGCTGAGCTCCAATGTAGTCATATATTTGATTCTTCTACTGATATATAATATCATCAAGAGGAAAAAAAAATTACTTTTAGGTCTCTGTGCCCTAATTGTTAAATGTTTTTAGTTCTGAAGTATGCTCCTTTGATTTCTGACATATTTGTGTTTAAACGCTATCTTGTCAATTATAACTTCTATTGTTTTACGTTTAATCTGTAACTCATAATTGTTGCACTTTTCTCCAAATTAGAAGCAATTTTACATTGGTCTTACATTTAAACGTTCTTGCATTTTGTACTAAAGGAATTAGCTAAGACCTCATAATTTCTTCAAATATGAAATAATTTAGGGTTTTATTAATACTTGGTTGGGTTTCTTTCTTATAAGATTTGTTGCCTATCAAAACTAAATTTTCTTCTGATGTTCTGTAAATCCGTGAAAGGTCTCCTGTAGCTTATGATTTAAGACACTGGAATTGGTTTTTGTTTCTTTACAAATGCTTTGATTCTGTGCTGTGGCATAGTGCAGTGTGGGGCAGGTGGAGGGGAGGAAGCTGAAGTCGCTCTCCTGCCTGTACAAAGGCTGGAAGGCTTGTGGGGGCTTTTGAAAGAGGTGTTGTGTAGGCAACATTTTGTGGACTTGGAAATGATTTAGCTGTGCTTCCTGTGGGTAATCTGAGGCTTCATTTATCCTCTCCCCTGGGCTCTGTTCACCATGCACTTACCAGGAAACGGCTTCCTACATGAAACTTGAGTATTTTAGCACCTATTTATTCTGTTCTGTCTTATTTATCTTACGTTTCTCACCTGCCACTTCTGCATGTAACTTCGATTTTAAAGGAGAGCTTTAAAGCAACTATCCTAAGAATTAATGTTAAAATTAAAGTAAGGTGTTCTGTCTTTACTTTTGTTTTAAATATTATTGCCAGGCATAAATTGTAAAATTGAGTAACAGAATTTCTATAAATTTTTTCATAGTGAACATGACAAAATAGGTTGTTCTCTGTAAACCATGTAGTCTTACTGTGTTACATAAAGCAGCAGAGATTAGGAAATTAGATTGCACTTTGAAAAGTAGTGTTTGAACTTAATCTTTGCATTATCCAAAATAAACTTGAGTCTGCATGACCTAAGTACTGTGATGGTTCTTTCTGAAGCCATAGCAGTCTGCTTAGTGTAAGGAATACTATGCAAATGCACGTTACCACTATTCACTGAAAACAAAATGGGATGTGAACAGGTTTTCGTAATTCATAGCCCTGACAATTTTTTAGCAACTAGGTGAAGGTAACCTGGTTTACAAAAGAGAAGCAAAATTTCACAGTATTTTGAGTTTGTAAATTGCATGGAAGGTGCAAATCGTGACCTGCAGGTGTTGACTTCTTGCCACAATAACAGCATTTTGCCTTTACTTCCAGAAAAAAGTTGTGTAGGTTGCTAGGAAAGCTAGCCCAAGTTCAAAACCTCTGTCTTTGTTTGTTCCTGTGAGCAGCTGCTGTACCTACAGCAGTGTTTAAAGGAGGCCCTGAAATTTGGATCTGGCTGTTACCATTGGAACTCAGCCTTACTGATGAAAGCAAGCTTTGAGCAGATGAATTCCTATGAATTTGTGTGACTTTTCCCTGAAAACGGCTATGTTTAATAATGTTTGAGGCTGATGCCCTGCAGAAAGATGTCTAAAACTGAAGTAATATGGATTTGTACAAGTACTGTGAGCAGGTTGCAATTCTCCAAAGGTAGATAAATGTTTAAACATTTTTTGTACAGTAGGTAAATAATCCAGACGAAAATTTCAATGTGAATTTAAACGTAGTCTAGGTTTCCACAAAGGTTTCCAGATAGGAAGTTCTTCTGAGCAGGGTATGCCCTCTTGTAATATTTTGCATGACTCCAAGTGGGCAAACAGCACTTGCGAAAGGGGGAAAATACTGACTGATGCCTATCAATTAACTGCTAATGAAGTTATGACTTGAGTGGCATGGCACTCATTTGTGCCAGGGAGAGAGTTCTAGCAAAACTCTCTTGGAAGTGAGATCAAGCCTGTGGTGATAAATCCCAGTGCTGCAGACTGATGACTGATGCTCATTTGAAGAAGTCCATTTATTAGTGGCAGTAAAGTTTCAGGTAATGACATGCTGATGTCATAGGAAACGCTTGAAAACAGACTTGTGAAACTGCCAGATGACACAGATCTAACACTTACTCTATTAGATAGTGTTTAATATACATTTATCTATCTTGAGTCAAAGTAAATGTTCTCCGTTAGTCTAAAAATTTTTGTGTTCTCTTCTGCAGTAATGAATTCTGGTAAATATTTAATTCAAAATAACATTGTGCTTTTTTAAGGCTATGAAATATAGTGACTTGATTAAAACCAAAATCACTCTTGCTTTATGTTTAAACCTCAAAGTAAATATCCAAGTGCATAACTCGTGTTGGTAGAAAATCTTTTCTTTATTGTTTTGTCATTTAGCTGCAAAGCATTTTTTATTCAGTGTTCTAGCTTTAAGCTGAGCAGTTTGAGTGGCTTCTTTTTGTTTTTTCACATGGCAGTGTGTTGCAATAGTGCTTAACATTTAAAAGAAATACAGCCTTTTCTTTAGGGAAATTGCTGTAAATTTAAACTAAGTGTTTCGCTCTGAGTTGCTTAATGCATGGTATAATTAACATGAATATTCATTTTCCACCTGTATCAGTAGCAGCAGCTCAATCTTTACCTACAGCCAAAATGTGTTACCTGAATTGGAACTGATGAGATTTCCTTGTATGTATCTTTAGGAGCAATACACAGTCAAATGGAATCTCTAAGTGACTCGTGGGTTCGACTGAAACACAGCAGAGATTGGTTATACACATCCTCCTACTCATTTGTTGAGTCTGATTTTGATCTCTCAAGATCCCTTGGAGTTCATACTTTGATTGAAAATGCTGTCAGTTTTGTAAGTGGAGATGTGGGAAACTCCCCAGGATTTAAGGAGCCAGAGGAAAGTATGTCCACCAGTCCACAAGCATCAATAATTGCAATGGAGCAGCAGCAGTTGAGGGCTGAGGTAAATTTCAGTTTAACAACTCTTCCTTCTCTTCTTACATTATGCTTATTATAGGATTTTTTTAAATTCTGTCTATTTTTTCTAAATTCTATCTATTGAAGACATTTTTCTTTCTTTTCTGTTAAGTATCGTAACTGGAACTGGGAACTTCATGTAAATAAACTCTAAAACAAAACCAAAAGTGTTCCCTTTTAAAAAAAAAATGTGTCAAGGAGCAAACAGTGACCCCATTCATCCTTGCTTACAGTTCAGTATGATCCAGTTTCAATTTCTAGGAGTACTGGCTACTTACTTAATATTGTCTTTTGCCTGCCTTTATTTTTAGCTTCGTCTGGAAGCACTTCATCAGATTTTAGTGCTTCTGTCAGGGATGGAGGAAAAAGGCTGTGTGCCATTAATGGGAAGTCGCCAAGTACCAGGATTTCAGTCTTCTTCACTGCTTACTTCTGTCAGACTCCAGTTTCTTGCTGGCTGCTTTGGTCTGGGCACCGTAGGACATGCAGGGGCCAAAGGAGAGAGTGTAAGATTGCATCACTACCAGGTGTGTACTTCAGCAGTTGCTGCTGTTTCAATAACCAAGTAATAAAAATGTCTCAGTTCTTATGATATCTATTTGTTTGTCTGGTCCAGGATGGTATCAGAGCAGCCAAGAGGAGTATTCAAATTGAAATCCAGGTGGCTGTGCACAAAATTTACCAGCAATTATCTGCTACGTTAGAAAGAGCTCTGCAAGCTAATAAGCATCACATAGGTAAGCGAAAAGCAGATTTCCAAACCAGATGTTCTCTAATATACAGTACTACAGATCGTATGTTTACCAAGGCAGACTTTGATATTAGTGACCAGAATTCACTGAATTACCTATCTGACTTCTTTTCCTAAAAGAGAGAAATCTGCATTTGTTGTTAGAGCCCCATGGACATTCTTACCTGGGTTGTTTTGTTGTTTCACTTTAAGAAACAATGTGACGTACAAGTAAAAAATGAAATATTTCGCCCAGTTATCCTTACCTTAGAGAGAAGATTCTGGTTTGAGATTTAGCCCCTGAACATTTATATCACAAACTAGAACTGTGTGCTACTCTTCCTTGGACAGTTTTGACAGAGTTACATTGAGTTAAAGAGGAATGCAGTGGTTCGTCAGAAAGACTACCTTAAAGTGTCTGACAAGACTCGCTCTTTCTTTGATAATTTAGTTAATTAAATTGTATTTTTAAATAATCTGCTGTTCTTCTGTCTTAGTGTTCTTACTCTGAACATCTCATTAATTAAAAACTACTATTTTAATCTTAGAAGCACAACAGCGTCTTCTGTTGGTGACAGTCTTTGCTCTCAGTGTACACTATCAGCCCGTTGATGTCTCCTTGGCCATTTCCACTGGGCTGCTGAATGTGCTGTCCCAGCTGTGTGGCACAGACACCATGTTAGGACAGCCCCTGCAGCTGCTGCCCAAAACTGGGATTTCTCAGCTCAGCACAGCTTTGAAAGTAGCCAGCACCAGACTGCTGCAGATCCTGGCTATCACCACAGGGTGAGTGTCCCTTGCTTTTGAGAAACTTTATCACTGAGTTTATCAGCACCCTTGAAAAAATTTTTGTAAGCTTTCATTAGGACAGTAAATGTTGCTGAGAAGTACACAAGTGAAAGAGGGGTGGGGGAAAGAGTAGTCACATTATTCATAGGAAAGATGCATGGAAGACTAACAAGTATTTTTCAGTTGTGAGTGTTCAGACCTGAATAGTCACAACTTTGTGGTCTGTAAACACTGTATTCACAGTGTAAACACTGTGATCCCCACTTTGCTACTTCACTTTTGTGTGTAAGTGTGTTCTGTTGATGTGATGAGACTTTCTATTGCTGTGTAAACGTCATTTGTGTAAAAGCAATATTAATAATGTGGGAGTTCCTCAGAGCAGGACGTTGTGCTTCTCTCCATAATATGAAATAATTTTCTGAGGAATAGTGGTCTCTCCTAGACTGTGGGACAGCATGCAAAGTCCTTGCAATACTTAAGTATTTAGTCTTACTCAGTAAAGAAAACAGCAGTGGAGGAAGTATTTTCTAGTTGAAGTTCGATATACAGTACATGCATCTTCCTTTCAGTGTTTGTACAACATGTTGCATTTACCTGCCAAATCTTTTATGTGAAAAAGCCCAATAATCCTACACCAAAAAAAAACCCCAAACCCTTAGAAACAACACCCCATCTTCAGAAATTGCATTGGAATTATGATTAATTAACAAAGTTATTCTTTTTTCCTTAGTACTGAAAACGTATCCTTTGACTCCAAAGATTAGACAGTTTTGATGTGTTTTAAAAATAGGGTTAAAATAATAAGACTCCTTGCCCATGGTGGAGGATGGGGAAGAGTAACCTGCTGCAATTATTGTTCCTTGGATCAGCTCTCAAGTACTCTTACTTCTTCTTTGTGTGTGTGTACAGAACCTATGCTGATAAACTGAGCCCAAAGGTGGTGCAGTCTTTGCTGGATTTATTGTGCAGCCAGCTGAAGAACTTGTTATCGCAAGCTGGCGTGATGCTGATGGCTTCCTTTGGAGAAGGGGAAGGTGAGGAAGGTGAAGTGGAATCAAAAAAGGCAGATTCGAATGGGGATAATGAGAAGAGAGACTTCAGAGGTAATTATCCTGCATAATTTCTGTTACAATTCTAAAATACCACAAAACATAGTAGAAGAAACCACTGAATGCTGAGGTCCTCATCCACTCTATTGTGTATTGGTTTTTGTTGGGTCATTTTTAACTCTGTAAATTAGATTAAAGTCATAAAATGATTTTGTGCTCAGTTTAGAATTATATAGAACCAATGCACAAAGCTGCAAGGATAGGAGCAGGCTGGGAATAAGAATTACTTCATTGGGTTTGGAATTAGGAAGAAAATACAGTTTTCCTTGAAAAATGAGTTGTTGGTGGTAATGTTTTTCATAAATGTGGTCATAGAAATTTAAATATCTAAATTTCAAACCACAAATAAATATAGCTTTGTTCAGACAGTTGTATTTGCTTTGTATTATGCAGTTTTGCAGTCTGAGTGGATGGCAGGAAGGTGACACTATGTTATGAAAAAGCTCTTATGAAAAAATCTGCAACAAAAGATTTTCTGAAATACTGATATCCTCACATAGCTTGCAGTCCCTTAATGAGCATTTTGAATTTCTGTGGAAATTGAGTTTGAAGAATTTTTTATTGTAGCTTGGTTTTAAGTGTACATATGTTTTTGTTTGTACTTTTAACTGTCTTCACTTATAAATAATGCTATGGCTAATGAACTAATAAAATAATCAGGAATTAGAATATGAGCTCTTCCCACAGAAGTCTCTCTCCCTTACCTTGACCCACAAAAGTTTAATGTTATTTTCTCTCTGTCTTGCTGAGGAGCAGGAGTAAGAGCACAGCTTGGTGGGCACCTGCCAGCCTGCCAAAGTTAACAGCCATCCACCATGTAGTAACTGATCATTGTGCTTTTACCTGCAGAACAGGACTGCAATATTAAGATTGTAAATGAAAACTTTTGGTTTAACTTCCCAGCTGCCCTCCGAAAGCAGCATGCAGCAGAATTGCACCTGGGAGACTTTCTTGTTTTCCTGCGTAGAGTTGTGTCTTCAAAAGCAATTCAGTCCAAGATGGCATCTCCAAAGTGGACAGAAGTCCTTCTTAACATTGCTTCCCAGAAGTGTTGCTCAGGTATGATCATGTCAAATTGTGCTCCACAGTTACTTTGCATTTCTGTGGTGCAGTTTCAAAAATTAAGCCCTGGTAGAACATGTATTACATAATGAATGTTCATAGTGAACAGTTCAAACCAACTGCAGTATGTGTGTGCAGGGGTTACACTCTGGGGCACTGGGGGCATGGAGCCAGGGGCAGGCCTGAAGCAGAAGTAATTTTAAGATTATTGACACGTTGTTCCATCTTCAGGAGTTCCATTGGTTGGCAATCTGAGGACTAGACTGCTCGCACTTCATGTACTAGAAGCTGTGTTACCTGCTTGTGAATCTGGTGTTGAAGATGATCAAATGGCTCAGGTCTTTATAAGCTTTTACATCTGTCTCTTCAGAAAGTCTCTTAAACTTATAAATGTTTCATGGGTTTGTTCAAAATCCAAATCAAGTGAGGCTCATTGTAGTTATTTTTTTAATCTAAGAGCACTACATATATTGATGTTTATACCTACATAGTAAATTAAAACAATATAATGTTACTGTTGTCCTCATGTTGGAGTTAAAATGATCTGAATTCTGTCCCAATGCCCCAGGTTGTTGAACGATTGTTCTCACTTCTGTCTGACTGCATGTGGGAGACTCCGATAGCCCAGGCCAAGCATGCAATTCAAATAAAGGAGAAAGAACAAGAAATGAAGCTCCAGGTAACAATGCTTGTACTTTGTCTCGTGACTGAATGCAGCTGAACTACATTTACCACAAATGTTTTGTCCTATTTCTGGTAGAAGCAAGGAGAGTCTGAGGATGAAGATGAGAATCTTCCCATCCAGGAAGTGTCCTTTGATCCTGAGAAAGCTCAGTGCTGCATAGTGGAGAATGGGCAGATTCTAACTCATGGAAGTGGAGGCAAAGGGTATGGTTTAGCATCCACTGGAGTTACTTCTGGGTGTTACCAGTGGAAGGTAGGTTGCATAAATGTGAATTTCTTATCTTCTCTGGCATTGTTTTGGAAATGTGCTGTGATTTATTAACAGCAGCTGCCTGTGCTTTTCACTTATGACAAGATTCTTGAGTAAATGGCAGTGTTACATTTATGGTTGGACTCCATGATCTTAAGGATCTTCTCCAATTTAAATCCTTCTGTGATTTTCAATCCAAAGGGAAGAGTTTGTGGCTGCTTTTGAGTGCTGGAA
This sequence comes from Ifrita kowaldi, assembly GCA_013398055.1. Lineage (NCBI taxonomy): Eukaryota > Metazoa > Chordata > Aves > Passeriformes > Cinclosomatidae > Ifrita > Ifrita kowaldi. Next base: position 158,156 of record VZRS01010052.1, on the reverse strand, counting down.
TTTGAGTATTTCAGCACACAGGTTGGAGGCTGTGAATGTGTGTTACGTATTTCTAGAGGTAATGGTACTGGTCCCTAAGGGCCATAGTCAGCATGCATGTGCAGTTTTGCAAAACCTACTTACTGGATTATGTAGATTTAGGATTTTTTTTTTTTAGAAAAGCATTTCACAAAGCATGTTTTTGTAGAAAAACATTTCACAAAGGCACATCAGCCTGACTACAAGAATAGTGTTTAATACATCATTTGGAGTGATTTTTTAAATGGTTTTATCACCTAAACTTATTGTTTTTCTTATTAAAAGCTTCTGTGAAAAACAGTTAAAAGTAGGCATACATATGTATAAGGAAGATTTTAGTTTCTTTGTTGTGTAAAAGTCTATATTCCTGATTTTTTCCCCTGTGTGTGTTTTGCCTGCTAGTTCTACATTGTGAAGGAGAACCGAGGCAATGAAGGCACTTGTGTGGGAGTGTCTCGCTGGCCAGTGCATGACTTCAACCATCGCACTACCTCAGATATGTGGCTCTACAGAGCCTACAGTGGCAACCTCTATCACAATGGAGAGCAGACTTTGACTCTGTCAAGCTTTACCCAAGGAGATTTCATCACATGTGTGTTAGATATGGAAGCAAGAACTATTTCCTTTGGTAAAAATGGAGAGGTATTTAACATCAATTGGTTTTTTGGTGGGGTTTTTTACAATGGTAATATGGTGTGGATAAGCATTATAGTTAAAACATGTGGCAGTGTCAGTACTTAGAAGATACATAATACAGACATAACTTTTTCATGTTTCATATTTTTGCTTGTTAAAGTGTTCTAAGATTGAGGGGGTTTTGTTTTGTTTCTTCCCTAGGAGCCAAAACTAGCTTTTGAAGATGTGGATGCAGCTGAGTTATACCCTTGTGTTATGTTCTATAGCAGTAACCCAGGAGAGAAGGTAACTTAAATGTTCATCTGTGTAGGCATATTGGTTTTGGCTGGGATGATGTCAGTATTCATCATAGCAGCCTGTATGGTGCTGCTTTGAATTACTGACCAAAACAGTGTTGATAATACACAGTGTTTTAACTACTGTAATCTATCGCAAATTTAAAATGTATTTTATTGTTTAGGATAAATTTAAAGACTTCATGTTCTACACAAAAATTCTATTCCCCAGAAACCAAGGAGAATGTAGTATTAGGATTTTCTAGATAGTCTTGTGTGAGAAACCATGAAATACGTAATTTCAGCATCCTTGAATCTGAAGGATGGAGGCTTTGCTCAGTGTTAAGGTGGATTTCCTATAGGTTCCAAGGGAAAAAAAAAGACAATGCTAGGGAAAAAAAAAGACAATGCTAGTAACTATTTCTATTCAGCAGGAGACTCCTGTATTTATAAGAAGAGCTTATTTGGGTATGTTGAGAAGATGACTTGTAAACTGTTCTCTTCGAACACTTAGGTGAAGATCTGTGATATGCAGATGCGTGGGACACCGAGAGATTTGCTGCCTGGTGACCCCATCTGCAGTCCTGTTGCTGCAGTGCTGGCAGAAGCCACGATCCAGCTCATTCGAATCCTGCATCGCACAGACCGCTGGACACACTGCATCAATAAAAAAATGATGGAAAGACTGAATAAAATCAAAACATGTCTTAAGGAAGCAGGTCAAAAACTGAAGAAAAGTCGCTCTGTTCAAAGTCGAGAAGAGAACGAGGTGAGAGAGGAGAAAGAAAATAAAGAGGAGGAGAAAAGCAAGCACAGCCGGCATGGCCTGGCGGAGCTTTCGGAGCTGCAGCTGAAGATGCTCTGTGTGGAGGTGTGGCCTGTTCTAGCAGTCATTGGTGGAGTGGATGCTGGGCTCAGAGTTGGAGGTCGATGTGTCCACAAGCAAACGGGCCGTCATGCCACCCTGCTGGGAGTGGTGAAGGAGGGCAGTACCTCTGCCAAGGTCCAGTGGGATGAAGCAGAGATTACAATCAGGTATACCCATTTCCTATGCTTTTCACAGTCCAGTAGTAGTGGTTTGTGGTTGAAAATCTTGAGAAGTAATATATACTTTATATTAGAGTTATGCTGATCAATTACTTTAAGTTTAGACTTCAGTGGTATTGAAATTAATGCTGCCTTGAAGTAGTGTTCATTCATTCTCCCACCTGCCTTAGAGAGCTCAAGGCTGGAAGGAGATGCTCCTTTTTCCACCTGTCTTGCAGACATGCATTCAAAGGGAAAGCACCTGGAAGGAAACTGAAAGGAAGCTTCTCTGAGCTTCTTGGTGCTCTCATAGGAATTGCCTGTGTTTTTGTGTGGAAAAGATTTGATTAACTTAATTTCTTGAACTCCTTCTGCTTATAGCTGAGGAAGCATTTTGAAGAAGTTGAGCAGTGATTTTTTTTGTTTTCCCTACCAGTTACAATTATGTTCTGAAATAGCCAAGGTCGCTTTACTCTTACAGCTGGTGCAGCATTATGTCTGCTTTGTCTTTGCAAAGGCTGTTGTCACTTTGATTAAATATACTGAAGCACAATTGATTTAGTTCCAGATATAAATTCTTTCAAGCATGCCCATGTGGCAGTATAGCCTTAAAGTAAGAGTGCCCTTAAAACAATTTGAAGCTTTATTTGAGTGAAGTGGAACAGCATTGAACATAGGCAAGCTTTTGGTAAAGCATTTAATTAGGTTCATTTTATACCTTCTTAATTAAAATCAGCCTAAAGCTTGCTTTCATTTTTAGGTAGACGTTTACATTGTAAGATGTGAAAACTTTTTGGGATAATAAAAGGAAGATTTAAAAGTCATTTATCTGCTGGATGTATGGAAAATACAAGGTGTATGGAAATACAGGCTGGTGAATTTTTGTCCTGCTTCAAGTGAAAATTAGTCAAGTGTAACAGTCCTAAATAGTACCAGAAAATATCACTGAATATAGATGGACAGATAGATAAATGTGTCTGTTAGGTTTTCTGACCCGTGTTTTTCAAAGGTCACTGTCCTCACCAAGTGATCTGTCCTGACACACCAGAGACAGAATTGTCCCAAGATATCAGTAGTGTGCTCCTGGTGATGAGTAGCTGAGGTCAATCAAAGCTTTTCCTTAATGTTTAAAAAGTTTTCTTTATAAGCTTTTATACCTGTTCAGATTCAGGTATGATGATAATATTTACCTTAAGGTAATTTTTCTTAATAAAAATCTGTTACATATTTCTAGTAAATAATATATCCAGACCCTGTGTCCGCACAGAATGGGTAGCTTCTGTGGGGCTTCTGGGTTTCAGTGCTTGTTGTTGAAAACCTGTGTATGCTTTGTTGCATTTGCTTTGAAACCATATCTCCCTGTTTTCTGATCATGACCTCATTTTCCCCTATTTGCATTTAATTTTTAGAATTAGTTTGTTTTATTAAATATATTTTACATCTTATTTGCCTACATTATTTCCTGTACTTTCCTCCTGTCTCTCCCTCACTTGCTTTTTCCTGTGTCATTCTGATCTTTATTAAAGCTTCCCAACTTTTTGGTCGCCTAGTGATACTCCATTGTATAATCTGGAGCCCTGTGAACCACTGCCTTTTGATGTTGCAAGATTTCGTGGGCTGACAGCTACTGTGTTGCTGGACCTTACCTATCTGACTGGCATTCATGAAGATACGGGAAAGCAAAGCACCAAGAGACACGAGAAAAAACACAGACATGAATCTGAAGATAAAGGGGAAATGGACCAGAAAATGGAGGGTGACGTTGGATCAGATACACGATTAGGCCAAAGTGCTGATGATAACAAAGGACATGGTGCTACAACCTCTAAGTCGGAAAATGAAATTGTTTCCTTTTCTTTAGAGCCATCAACACTAGGTATGGAATCCCAACACCAACCTGCTGAAGGAAGAAAAAAGAATCATGAACACACCCCAAGAAGTCATGATATAGTGCAGTCAGAAATTCGAGCTGTACAGCTGTCTTATCTTTATCTTGGTGCTATGAAGTCACTTAGTGTTCTTCTTAGTTGTAGTAAGTATGCTGAGCTGCTGTTGATACCCAAAGTGCTGGCAGAAAATGGTCACAACTCTGACTGTGCCAGTTCCCCAGTGGTTCACGAGGACGTGGAGATGCGAGCTGCGCTGCAGTTCCTGATGCGGCACATGGTGAAACGGGCGGTCATGCGCTCGCCCATCAAGAGAGCGCTGGGGCTGGCAGACCTGGAGCGGGCACAAGCCATGATCTACAAATTGGTGGTTCATGGGCTGCTGGAGGACCAGTTCGGTGGCAGACTTAAACAAGGTACCTTTTCAAAATTAGTATAAAATTACTAGTAACAATGATAATACAATTAATATAGTCTTGTCATTTTGTAGTATACATTCTGCCTTTCTTCTAATTCCTTATTTTAGTAAAAAGTGAATGCATATCAATCAGAAATAAAATTTTTTAGTGTATCTCTAATACTTTTAAAAACAAGCAGTACTGTATATACTTCTCAGGGGGATTTGCACTTCTTCTAAACCAACAAACAAAAGCCTTAAAAATGCTACTCACACGGCTGAATTAAAAATAGCTTTATAGTTAATCAGCTCTATTTCTATTTCTAAGACCTCTTCCCCATTTGCTTGTTTTGAGAGTAACCCTAGCTGTTACAACCATAAATCTGAATATCATAAAGTCTGGCATAAATAAGTGGTTTGTTTGCTATTTACCTTGTATCACTGTGAGAACAGCAAGAGCTCCTGGTCTGATTCCTCTACACAAGTCCATGAGTTAGTGGCAGAATCTGCACACACCTTTCTCTGGGATGAATTCTAAATAATGATAGTTGTTTTTGAAAGTTGAAAGTTTAGCCATGGCTACTATTTTATATGAATGTTGCTGTAACTTCCTTTTTTCTTTTGCAGAAGTGGAGCAACAAGTAGAAGAAGGTGACCAGTCTCAGCAAGCCCAAACACCAGTTACAACCAGCCCTTCTGCTTCTAGCACAACGTCTTTCATGAGCAGCTCTCTGGAGGATACCACCACTGCTACTACTCCAGTAACTGATACAGAAACAGTTCCAGCTTCAGAATCACCTGGTGTTATGCCTCTCAGTCTCCTGAGGTAAAATACCCTATCAGCATATATGATTCTGTGGGTGTAGGGAACCAGCTGTGTGGTTTATATAGAATATGTCTTTAGCTGCCTAAGCCTTTGAAAATGCTGTCAAGAACTGCCTCTGCAGAGGACACAGTTTAATGGTTCTTTGCCTTGCAGGTTTTGTGGTTTTTATTAGAAAGCTGTTAAGCTTTTGCTATATGTTGTATCTCAATGTAATACCTGAATTCTTTTAGGAAAAAATTCTCTCCTCAAGTTGTCCTTCGGGTCTCATGTTTATTTGGTACATAAATTTAAATTATAAATCTCTGAGTTCAGAGTTTAAATTATAAATCTCTGAAATTCTAGATTTTTAATGAATGTTCATTTGATTCTCAAACTAGAATAGATCTTAGTTGGTAGGTAACATCCTGTAAGCTAAGATGTTGTTTCAGCTTACCCTTACGTAATGAAATGGAAGATAAACTACTGAATTTGCAGAGGCAATTTGTGTTGTCAAAGGAAATCTGCTTTACTTTGCATAGAATCCTTTTCTAGTTTATTAATTCTTAGAGCTTTTGCCGATATAACTTGATAAGTGCCAAAACAATGTCCTCCTACTAGGACAGTGAAAATCAAATACTCACCTGATTTGTTAGTCAGCCTGAGTTCTGAACAAACCATGAAAATGGGAAAAGTGTTCATTTATCTTTTGTCTCTTACAACAGCTCCTGGTCTGTGAGGGGTTTTCTTACGTGCATGCTTAGAACTTAACTGTACAGATAAAGTTGGTAGGAATGAGCTGTTGCCTCAATGTACGTGTTGTGTCTTACCTTTAAAAAACTCAATTGCATAAAGTGGGATTTGCCAAGTGCACTCTAATTTGACGTATTTCTTGTGTCAGACCTTTTTCAGCATAGTTCTGTTTAATACCAATGTACATTGTTCTTTTTTCAAGGCAAATGTTCTCCAGTTATCCTACTACAACTGTACTTCCAGCACGACGTGCTCAGACTCCTCCAATATCTTCTTTGCCAACATCTCCTTCAGATGAAGTTGGAAGGAGACAAAGTTTGACTTCTCCAGATTCCCAGTCTGCAAGGCCTGCCAATCGCACAGGTAAACTTGTCAGTGTAATAGAAATGGGGACAAGTTGGGAAAGTCCCAGAAGTTATGGGGCTGTGTTTTAAGGGATGGAAACCCAACACAATTTCTTTTTAAGGCAGACTAAGATGCAAAGCATTGTTGAATACCTTTTAGTGGCTATCTTAGGACAACAGAATATGATCTATATAGCTGTAGGCTTTATCAAGCAAACGACATGAATTTTTAAAAGCTGTGGATTGGATTACAAACTGCATGTATAAAACCATAATGAAGTATAATTCATAATTACTTCAAAATGTTCATCTGATTTGAGCTTGTTTCCTTGATTGTGTGCTGCTGGTAAGTGCACTAATTTTCTAGCTTTTGTTAGATCACATACCACACAGAAAACAAGAATTGATGTATTTTATGGTACGTGCACCAGTACTTTTTATTCTTACCCTTACATCTGTGCTATTAGTTGGGGAGTTCAGTGGTTCATGTGTTGCATAGCAACTGGCCTGCTCAGTTTCACATCTCATTTTTTTTATTTTGATTTAATTATGAGATACTTACTCCAAGTAATGATAGTGTCTTTACAACAATGTTTGTTTGATAGTACATTTTTGCCTTCACTGATCAGACATCACTTTTATGGCAAGTCATAAAGAAACTGTGGGTTTGGGGCAGTAACTGACCTCTTTAGAGTCAGATGACTCGCTGCACAGCCATCATACAGCCATCGTCCACAAAGAGATTTTTCAGATACCTTCTCAGTTTAGCTGAGGTCACTTTTTGTACCTTAAGAGGAATATATAGTGATCTCACCATTTGGAAATCTCAGTGATTTGAACAAGGATAACTTTATCTAGGCTACATAAATATAGATCAAATAGATAATTTAATACAGTTCAAAATGAAAACAATAGAAATTGCTTAAATAGTTCTTTGCATATTATCGGTATCCTACTCGATCAAACAGAGTCAGTCAACAATCTGTGTTAGAAAGAGGAATGAACACCATCTGGTTTTGTTACAGAAAGTATCTTACCTTGTAGAAAGTAATTGAGAGAAAAGTTGAGAGCAATTATTCCCTTACTTGAAGCTGATATTTCAAAGTAAGGTGTAATAAAGTAACACTAGAGAAAGATTTATGTGCTTTACATTTATCATTTTCTGTCTTTTAAGCTTTGTCTGATCCAAGCAGCCGACTTTCAACATCCCCTCCTCCTCCTGCCATTGCTGTTCCCTTGCTAGAAATGGGGTTCTCCCTCAGGCAAATTGCAAAAGCTATGGAAGCTACAGGTAATCTATAGCTATAATATCAGTTTAACTGAAAAATTGGATACATGTGAAACATTTGTTTTCTGATAGAATACTAAATTTTTAAGCTCTATCACCATTTCTGTGGAAAAACGGATTGCTTTTTTTGTAACCATAAGTGCTAAAATACAGTTCCAAAGTGTGGTTTTCCTGCTTTCAGGTGCCAGAGGAGAAGCAGATGCACAGAATATCACAGTGCTGGCCATGTGGATGATCGAGCACCCTGGGAATGAAGATGATGAAGAGCCCCAGTCAGAGGGGACTGCAGAGTCACGGCATGGGACAATCGTCTCTGGAAGTGGTGGGAAATCTGGTGATCATTGCTATTTGCAGTCTCCAGGTGATATCCCTTCTGCTGATGCCACTGAAATGGAGGAAGGCTTTAGTGAGAGGTAAAATAATTTTCTTACAATTGCTTGTAGTCTGTTCTGGAAACTGGAAATCTCACTAATTCATTGTTGCTGACAGAGTGCTACTTTGTGATGCAGCTTTAGAATTTTGTCACAGCATGAGTAGAAGGAAAGTTGTAATTGAATGAGCTGTACATGGTGCATTTATTTTCCAGTACTATTTGTGTGCGGAACTGGGAAAGAATGTAACTGAGCATGTTTTCTTCATTACAAAAAAAGAAAAGAATGAAAAAATTGAGGGCTTATAGTTGCATTTTAACTAAAAGACATAGTAATAAAGCAAAATTCCATTAAATTCATGTTTTGCCAAATTCATGTGTAAGGCCAAAGGCAAATTGACTCTGCCAGCAACAACAGAGATGTTGATTTTATTTCTTTGAAAGAGAAGAAAAAACTAATTCAAGCTGAATCAACCTAGTATAAAATGAGTGCTCTCCCAAAGTTTCTGCCACGCTTAGGCACTCTGGAAGATGAAATAGGTGTTGACATGGCTGCATCTAATTTGTTTGAGGTAAATCTCACAGTCAAAAAGACAAAATATATGTGCTCATTGAAACTGAAGGTTCTTGAATTCCAAATTCCGTTTTTTTTCTTCCATTAAAGAAAGGAAAAAACGCTAATAAATATGACTTAGTTACTGTATGTGGTTGTTTAAAACTTGGTTTGATTTACCTGTAAATTACGACTCCCTGTAGCCCTGATAATATGGATCATGTGGATAATGCAGCTGCCGCAAGCGGACCTCCCTCTCGCAGTCGGTCGGCTGTCACACGGAGACACAAATTTGATCTGGCTGCCCGAACGTTGCTGGCACGTGCTGGTAAGGGACTGAAAGAATTCCAAGGGCTTTGCTTATCCAGGAAATAATAGGAGGGGAGGGGCTGGGACTTAACATGACATTTAGAAAACTCTTTCTCATGTGTGTGCCAATGTATGTTTAAGAGTTTTATGTGGCTGTAAGTAGATTGTTTAGCAGAAGAGTTGAAAACAAAATGGAAATTGAAAGTACAGCCATCTTTCTGCCATGGAAAATAAAAGTCCTGCTTTCCTGTTTCTCTCTTTTCCTACCTTGAGCGGGATTGTATCGCTCAGTGCAGGCCCACAGGAACCAGAGCCGCAGGGAAGGGATCTCCTTGCAGCAGGATCCAGGGGCACTGTATGACTTCAACTTGGATGAGGAGTTGGAGATTGACCTTGATGATGAAGCAATGGAAGCTATGTTTGGGCAAGACCTGGCTAGTGATAATGATATTCTGGGAATGTGGATCCCAGAGGTACTGGATTGGCCTACCTGGGTGTGTGTGACTGCAGCGGGGGCTGCTTTAACTTACTGCTTTCTGCATGCTTATATTTTTAAATTTAAAGTAACATGTATATGCTTCTAGCCTGTTTGAAAATATCTTACTAAGTGCCAGTAATGCTTAAAATCATCTTGTATTCTGTAGCATCACTTTCAGATTAAGAATAGTGATTTCTTGTGTTTCTTGCTCTGCACTTCCACATGTATGTAGTTTTTCTTCACCCTCCTCTGAAAGATGAGAACAGAACTTTTATAGTTGTTCTGATGATACCAATTAGAAATCAAGTAGGTGTCCCAGATGGCTTGGCTGTGTGAGGTAACAAACACAGTTGTAAATGTTTCTTCTACTGCTGCTACTAATAGTAGCTAATCTGTAGCAACATAATTTGCACTTAAATCAGTTTTTCTTAATTTAGGTGTGCCATGTATTTCATTCTCTGGGAAGGATGTGGTGACAGTCCTCACTGAATTGTTGTATAGAGCACTAAAAATCTACTGAAGTGGAAAACAAATATGATAACAGTAGTTTGTTAATCTTTGGATTATCTGTGTCAAATTAGACAATCAACCCATAAGACTCAGCTTTTCATCTCCTAATTATGATGTTACCTAGCTTTGATATGGAAGCAAGTTTCAGGATGCATACTGAATTTTTCAGAGCACTCGTTTCACTTAAACATCTCAATGAAATTAGTGACTTAGGACAGTAATGTAATTATGAAAAACGAACTTCATCTTGAGATAAAACCTTGGTTTTATCTCAGTGGTAATTGTTGTTGCTCAGCAAATGTAAAATCTGATTGTCTGAAACCAAAAAAGGATTCTTTTCATTTGTTATATCTGGTTTCAGACAAGTTCTGAGGAGAACCAGATAAAGACAGTGTTGAGTGTGACAGGGTTACGAATGAAAAGTTACACTGTCAAGAATTTTGAGTCAATCTGAAATTAAGTAGGAAATTATCTCCTCTGAAACTTTACTTCCAAATGTTTTTCCTGTTCTGAGATGGTCTTCATTATGTCGTAAATAGTACGTTTCTGCTTTGCTTTTGTACAAGTCAACCATATAAATATCACTCAGTGCCAGAAATGTGCGGGGACATTCACCTGAGAATACTGGCATGTTTTATATCTGAGGTGCAGACACTTATTCTGTGCAAATAATGTGTGAAAATCTTACTGTGCAGCACGTTTGTGAATCTGAGGACAGAGAAGAAGTAGTGGTTTGTGAGCTGTGTGAATCCAGCGTGGTCAGCTTCAACCAGCACATGAAGAGGAACCACCCTGGCTGCGGCCGCAGCGCCAATCGCCAGGGCTACCGCAGCAACGGCTCCTACGTGGACGGCTGGTTTGGGGGGGAGTGTGGCAGTGGAAATCCCTACTACTTACTGTGTGGCATCTGCAGGGAGAAATACCTAGCCCTGAAGAGTAAATCTAAAACATCAACCTCTGAAAGGTACAGAAATATAAGACAGTGGATAAAGAAAGGAAACTAAACACGTTTACCAGCCATCATCATTTTAAGGATTTAAGAGAGAGCAATTCCTAGCAGGGTTTTCTGATACTTCAAATCATTCTCTGTATTCAACAAATGCATATTTAGAAAAAAGAAGTTGACTTGATATTTCTGGTTTTTAAGAACGAGAAATAATTTCTTGGGATGTTTCCTACTTCCTAGTGACTTTTGAAAACTCATTATCAACTGGCAGTTCCAGTATTTTCTTATGGACCTTCTACACATTAGTACTGCAAAGTGCTTGCACCTCCACACACACTTTTAGAAGCCATCTTATCTGTTTCTCTTTCCTCTCTGCTGTTACTAGACATTTCTAGAATCATTAGTAAATACATGTAGACCTAACAGTAAAGTTAGACTAAATAGGGAACCAAATTTAAAATTTCTTTTGTTTACAAAATATCAGAGCCGCTCAGTAATTTTCTTTGTTATTTTTTCATACAGGTACAAAGGCCAGGCTCCTGATCTAATAGGTAAACAAGACAGTGTCTATGAAGGTACGTTTTTAAGTTGCAGGAGGTTTTGTTTTTTCTAAAAGGTACTTTCATGCAAATAAACCTGAAGGTGTATTTTTAAATCTCTTCCGGTTAGATTCAGTATTTTAGTTTTGGGGATTTTTTTTTAGTTCAAATCAGAAAAAAAAGAAAATCAGTGTCTTCTTTCCCCTGTTTTTCATATAAGCAGCTGAAATGGCAAATACCTAGCTTGGGGTGATAAGGTATTGTGAGGAGATGTTACATCCAGAACTGCACATACTAAATCTTATGTTCAAATATCTTTCTTCAGCTGCCTTTGTGGGAGAAATTAATTAGTGTAAGTCAGTGTCCCAAAAGTATGCCATTAGTCTTGTTCTTAATTTTTCTCCCTTTGTCCGAGCTGAGTGTCCTGAGGGTGGCTTTCACTTTAAGCAGATTATTTCTGGTGTCTCTAGAAAACCTTTCCCAGGTGATTCTTTGATTCTGGTCCTTTCTGTAGCTCCTGTGATCACAACTGTGTGATTTACTGCATTTGTCTATTTGAGACAATATGAGTGCTCCAGTACTTAGGGCAAGTCTGTCTGCTGTAGGTCAAAGGTGTTCTGATTCTACTGTGTGTGGAGTAAGAGCAGGAGAGATCAGTAAATGTAAGCTGACTTGTGTGTAAATGGTTGGCAAGTGAAGGAAGTGCCTCACTGAATTGCAGTTAAAGTGGTTTTTCTTTGTTGTTTGGGGCTTTTTTTTATTCCCTGGGAGGGAAAAGCAAAAGCCTGAGTGTTCAGTTTATAACTCAGGAACTAATGCATGCTTTTTTGATAAATACGAAGACCAGAAATTTCTAACATCTGACTTTACTATTCAGTCCTTTGGAATACGCACTTGTTACCGTGATTTAAAGCACGACTATATGTCTGCACTTTCACTGTATTCCAGGTTTTGGAACTGTCTTGTGCTGTATGTGATGGCCTCTAATGTCTGTGTTTTTAAAGAACAGCTAGTTTGATACTTCAGAGAATCTTCCTTAAAACTTTCGTGCAGTGTAAAAAGATCAAGTTGGATAGAGAGGGGATTTTGTTTTTCTGATTTACTTTGTTGTGTCTATGTCAACATCAGAAGATGAGTTTTTAATGCCTACTGTGCTGCAGACTACAGTACACATCATGTCTTGTACTGTTCTTTTAATTAATTGAAATTATTTAATATTTGAGCTTTTGTAACCAAGTCTAATTATATTTCTCCAATTCTAGAAGACTGGGACATGTTAGATGTGGACGAAGATGAAAAGCTGACAGGAGAAGAGGAGTTTGAATTACTGGCTGGGCCTCTTGGGTTAAATGATCGACGCATTGTGCCCGAACCCGTTCAGTTCCCTGACAGTGACCCTCTGGGTGCTTCAGTTGCAATGGTGACAGCCACCAACAGTATGGAAGAAACATTGATGCAAATAGGTACATTTAAAATGCATTTCATTTAAAGAAATAACGATAATAACAGCAGCAGCAGCAACAATAATAACAATGATACAACTGTTGCCACCTCCTCTCCTTTGGTGTGGTTTTTCTTGGGCCAAGCCAGGAACATTCTGGCAGTATTTCCTGCCTGCCACCATGTGGAAGTGGAGACTGGCTCTAAATTGTCCTTTTATTATAGGAAAATTAGAGAGAGGAGTGTGAGGCATTATGAATTGACAGAAGGCTTGAATTTTGCCAATAAAACTTGTGACCATAGTCAAACGATAGATGCCAGTAACATAATTTGCAGAACTCAGTGAATGGATTTTTTAAGTTGGGACTTAGAAGTAGTCCCCTCTGGTGGAAAAGGGAATCAGAGGAACTAAAATTAACTTGAGTATGTCAGGTTGTGTTCATGTCTCTTTGAAAATAAGGAATAATTAAATCATGGAGTGTATTTCAGGAGTGTATTTCCTTCTCAGTCATTATCATTGTAGTTCTGTATGTATGAAATACTGGAAAATGAACGAGTAACTTAGGCCAGCTTTGCCTCTGTGCTTATTACTATATGATAATGTTTTGTTTTTTCTTTAAACACTAATGCAAATCATCATTATTTCCAAGGTTGTCATGGCTCAATAGAAAAAAGTTCTTCTGGCAGGATAACCTTAGGAGAACAAGCAGCTGCCCTGGTAAATCCACACGACCGTGTCATGGCTCTCAGAAGAGTGACAGCTGCTGCCCAAGTGCTCCTGGCAAGAACAATGGTTATGAGAGCTCTCTCGCTTCTATCTGTCAGGTTTGTGGCATCCTTGGCAACACTTCCACTTTTCCTTTCGTAGCCAGTTACCCAGTTCTGTTTGATAAGGATGCAATTTTAAACTCATTGGGGAAGCGATTTTCGTTTCTGTACTTACATAATACTGCAAAGAGAAAAAGTTGGGTTGATTTTGGTTTTTTGAACCAAGAGCTTTTATATTGGTTTCCACAGTGGTTCCAGCTGTAGCCTGGCAGCTGGCCTTGAATCCTTGGGGTTAACAGACATCCGCACGTTGGTTCGTTTGATGTGCCTGGCGGCAGCAGGGAGAGCAGGCCTGTCCACGAGCCCATCCACAGTGGCCAGCTCTACGGAGAGATCCAGGGGCATCCACAGCAAAACCAGCAAGCCCATCTCTTGCCTCGCCTACCTGAGCACTGCGGTTGGCTGCTTGGCATCAAACACTCCCAGTGCTGCAAAGCTGCTGGTGCAGTTATGTACGCAGGTAGGACTTCAGTACTTACTTGAGACTACTTTGATTATTTGTGCTTTTACCTTCTCGACTGGGGTGAGACTGCCCTCTGTTTGAGGATCTCCTTGGAGTCCTTGTTTATGGCTTTGCACCAGGGGTATGTTTGATTGTTGGGAAAAATCAAGTAACTGTATATGTCTTTGCTGAGTACTCTCTTCAAGTGGGGAAGATGGATGTGCTTTTTGTGTTCATAGGGTTTTTCTGTTAAGGTTTTGGTTTTTTAATTGAGTCAATTTTATGTAGAGCACAGGAAAAAAAAAAGGAAAATCTGTAACACTGCACAATTTATGCAACTGAAAATGTTTATAAATTTGATAGTTCTGTTTGTTCTGATTATTTGTCATCAACTATTTCTTTTTAGAATTTGATTTCTGCAGCAACTGGTGTGAACTTGACAACAGTTGATGATCCAATCCAGAGAAAATTTTTGCCAAGTTTTTTAAGAGGAATTGCAGAAGAAAACAAACTTGTCACATCTCCAAATTTTGTGGTTACTCAAGCACTTGTAGCATTGTTGGCAGACAAAGGGGCCAAACTGAGGCCAAACTATGATAAAGCTGAAATTGAAAAGAAAGGTATGATACAGCTTTGTTTTTAAATATTAATCATTAGATCTTCTGTTCCTTGTTCATATATAAGAGAGAGACTTGCTAGAATAATATACAAATAGATATACTCTTAAAGATGTACAAAACTTATTTTGATCGAAGGAATGTTATGGTTTATGACGCACATTTTACTTAAAAATACGGCCTTATTCCATAATGGTATCTTTTACCACTGTAAAATATAGTCTGAGTGTGGGTGCATTCAAAGCCATTGAGCTGAAACATTGAGCCTCGTTGTGCCTCCTGATGAAATTAAGGAGGTTAACAGCTGATTGCAGCTACCCAAGGGCTATCCTGTGTCTGAGGCAGGAGTCTGTGCTGCCTCTGCTTCCAGAGGTCAGGGAGCCACAAATCAACAGCTGTGCATCCCCCTAGGCAATTGCTGTGATGGAGAGGGAAGGACAGGGCAGTGACAGTGGCAGGTCTCTGTCAGAGGAGCTTTTTCCTGTTCAGAAAGCACTCGCTGTTTGACCAACCATTTTCCAGATGGTGGGAATAAGGCTATTTATAATTCTATTCTTAAGGTTCTTTTTGTGAAAATTGAACTGGGGTTATTTTGCTCTTAGTATCAGAAGAGTGTTTTTACTGTAGTTCACATGATTGCAATGTTCTGCTATGATGCTTGTTAATCTCTTTGTGGAAATGCTGGCTATTGCTGTGTTCCTGTAACTCTGTGTGGTACTCATCTAGGCATCATCTCACTGTTTTGTCTAAGCAGGTTTAATTGCCCATTTGTATGCCCATCCTTCCTATGATCCCTCTGCTGTAGGCCCTCTGGAGCTGGCTAACGCGCTGGCCGCGTGCTGCCTGTCGTCGCGCCTGTCGTCGCAGCACCGACAGTGGGCGGCGCAGCAGCTCGTGCGCACGCTGGCCGCGCACGACCGCGACAACCAGAGCGTGCCGCAGACCCTCGCCGACATGGGTGGAGACCTGCGCAAGTGCTCCTTCATCAAGCTCGAGGCTCACCAGAACAGGGTAAGCACGAGCTCCCTGGGACTGCGTCCACTGCGATGCTCTCCATGGCAGAGGAAAATAGTGTTGTGTTAAAAATACACTGACTGAAATGACTTCCCACTGGAAGTAATTCTTTGGAGATTAAGTTATTGCACCTCTGATGCACAAAAATGTTTCGTTTCTTTGAGGCTTCTATTAAAGGGGTCAGGAAAGTGTTCTTATGGTATATAAAATCAACAGAATCACTCTGAATAATTCCTTAGGTCTTAATTTGCATTAATTTTTCTGTCATAGTAGTTAATACTTCTGTGCACTATTCTGTGCAATAGCAGCCTGTGGAGCATGGGGCTGTAGGAAGTGTGGCATCCTTATCAAGCCTGCTTAATTGCAGTAAATAATGCTGTACAAGTAGAAAAACAAATCTGGTTTGGTTGTTACAGTGTATTTCAATACTTGTCTCACTGGTTAGTGTTTGTTTAATATTAGTGAGCAAACATACCCAAGTTTTTAATTCCAGTTTTTCCATTATTTTTTTGGTATTTGTAGGTCATGACATGTGTTTGGTGCAATAAAAAGGGACTTTTGGCAACAAGTGGAAATGATGGCACCATCAGAGTGTGGAACGTGACAAAGAAGCAATATTCATTGCAACAGACCTGTGTGCTCAACAAGCTGTAAGTTGATTCTTTACAACAGCTAGATATTCAGGTTAAGCTGTAGTTGTGCAAGATACTGCAGGGTTGGCTGTTCGCGTTATCTCCTGCACTTAAAATTTCTCATTTTCTGTTGCTGTGTTTATGGCATGTAAAATAAATTAAATAGCTTAAAACTGAAAACAGAACTTAAATATTAACCTGATAAGAGTCTTCATAAAGAGATCATGTTAATGCTGTTTAGAAGCATCCTTAATTAATTGATGTAAGACATGGGTAAAATGAAACAGTATGGGACTGTCATGTAGCAGAAAAGGGAATATCCCGTCAGTGGGTTCCAGTGAACAGCTCCAACATGTAACATGATCATTGCAAGTGTGGTCATTTGAGTCAAGTGTGAAAAAAGAATTTTGACTTCTGAGATACAGGAACTAAATGTAGTTCTTCATGAGTGTCTTGGAAGTACTTTTTTGTCATTTGGGTGTGTCCAAAAAAGAAGAAAGCAAAAGGAAGGATTAAAGTCTAACTCTTTAGTGTAGCATAGGTGAGTTGAACTTGGAAGAATGAAGAAGCATAGTGAACTACAAGGTTGTTTTGTGACAATTTCTTAGTGGTTGGCTTAGTTCTTGTTTGCTTGCTGATGTTAGATGCGGCCTTAAAAGGAATAACCAGAATCATATAACAGTATTATAGCCTTCATTGTTCTGGTAGTACAAGCAGTAAAAAATGTGGCTGTTGTGTATGATCTTAAGGGCAATTAAAGGTATCTGTGGCCCTATTACAGTTAGCCAAAGCAGACTTCAAAATGGAATGTTAGAACAGGGTAACAACATTGTGTAACAGGAGGAAGAGCTTAAAGTAGATTTGATAGCAAGATGTGCCTCTTTTATTTCTTGTCCAAGCTGTTGTTTCATTTCATGACTTCCCAGAAAAGTTTGCCTTTGCTGAAGATGTTAAATTTGAGAAATAAGTAGGTAAAGGTAAAGAGTTTCTATTTGAAACCTGATTTGAATTATCTTGGAAATAAGTAGTGGTTTTAGAGGGAATGTAGTTCTATGAGCAGAAAAATGTTTTATGTAAATCTGCTGCGATGGCAGGGCTCCAGGTTCTAGCTCAGATATTATATGAGTTCTAGGTTTTACTGTCTGCTTAAAGGAAATGCCCTGTTGATTTTACTATTTTATTCTATTTCAGAGAAGGTGATTCTGAAGAAAGTCTGGGGTCACCCAGTGACCTTAGTTTATCTCTTGTCTGTTGGAGCATCAGTGGCAAGTACCTGGCTGGAGCTACAGAAAAGATGGTGAACATCTGGCAAGTCAATGGTACGTTCTGAACTGCCTGTGGGCACTTCCTGGTACAGCATATTTCTAGGGGAGCTGCCAGGTCACTGCATGTTTGTTTACCCCAGGGTTTACCTGTCCAGTTTAAAGGCTTAGCAGCTCCCACAGTGTCTTGTGAACCTGTTTAGGTAGAGCAAGGCACTAACCCCAGGTGGATGTGTGATATACATCTTTGAGAGGAAGACTTTTAAACCCTGTAATTTGTAATCTTGGAAGCTTCATTGTGTTGCTTTGCACTTATGAAAGTCACCAGTTACCCTGCCTATGGTGATAGACAGTCCCCAAGAAAAGTATAAATTTACTGGGTACTGAAGAATTCAGCTTCTTTCCATAACAAAACTATCTAACTTGAATGATAATTGAGATTTGTTACCTAGCTTTTGTGTCTGCATAGGTTAGTGAACCATTGAGTTGTATTCTTGTAACTTTAGTGAATTTTTAGTATGTCCTAGGTCTAAATAAGATCTCTTGATTTTTTTTTTTCCCATGGAAAGAAAGTATTACTGTTGTCTTTTCTTTATGAAGATGAAGTAGTTTTAAAAGACTTTTGGATCTCCTAGGAGGAAAAGGCTTATTAGATCTTCAGCCTCACTGGGTATCTGCTCTAGCCTGGCCAGAAGAAGGGCCAGCTGCAGCATGGACAGGAGATGCTCCGGAATTATTGTTAATTGGGCGTATGGATGGATCTCTGGCTCTTATTGAAGTCGTGGATATTTCAGCCATGCACCGGGTGGAACTGGAACACTGCTACAGAAAGGATGGTGAGAGACTGGATCAGTATTTGAAATTAAAATTGGGAACACACTTGGCACTTTTTATTAAGGAAGTATATAATCATTTTTGGTTATTGTTCGTGGAATATGACTTCTGGTTCATGGGAGGAGAGAAGTCTGTGGGATCTCTATCTGCACCTTGATTCCCTCACAGCAGAGGCAAACAGTTTGTAGTAACCTGGTAAAATCCTGCCATTCCTTGCCATTGTGGGCAATCAGTAGAGATCCCCTGCAGTGTCTGCTCTGTCTGCAGGTAGCACGTAGTCAGTGTCATTTGAATTCCTGAATTATTGCCATTTTTCCTTTATAGTTCCAGTCCCAGAAGACGTCAAGTAGCACATCTTTGGTGGTATTTGTGTGGATATTGCTTCTTCAGTAAGCCTGCAGATTTTTTTTTTTTGGCTGAATCAAGTGAAGCAATAACTACTTGCTAAGGAAGGCAAGTTGTTTTCAGAGCATTTTTCAGAAGCCTATCTCAGATACATGAGATACATGTATAGGATTCAATCTGCCTTTTTTCTTTGCCCTGGTGTAGTTCTTTTCACTGTGCCAGGAATATAAATTCAATTATTTTAATAAAAAGAAGAATGAGAAAACTAGTACAAAATAATCTCAACAGCTGTCGTTACAGTGACACTGAGTTTTATCTTTACCATATAAATTCAAGAAAATTTTCAGACCAAAAGTATGTTAAGTGACCTTGGTGGTGGGGGCCAGTGTTATGCACTTCACAGTTTAGACAACTGCACTGCAAAAACCTCTTCGGCAGGAGTGAAGTTCAGTTTAGTTTAGTAAATGTTTGTGTTGTCTGCTCACGCAGTGTCTGTCACATGCCTGGCCTGGTTCAGTGAAGACAGACCATTTGCTGTTGGCTATTCAGATGGAAAATTGCTCATAGGAACAAAGGAACCAACGGAGAAAGGAGGAGTCGTTCTCATTGATGCACATAAGGTAGAGCTGGCCTTTTTAAAACTGATGTCGAATTTTTGTAGGTAAAATCTGTTTAAGCTGTTCTCTCTATTTGAAAGCTATTTATAAAGACAAGTGCAGATTTTAAAAACTCACACCTATTGCTGATACACATATTAACGTAATGTATTTTAAAGGAACCGTCTACCAAATGTAAAAAAAGGAACAATGAACCTGATACTCTGTTTACTATCAGAGACTCTGAAGTGTATGCCCATACAGTGACAGAAGTGAGTTAAGCACACAGCTGTGCATTGACTGCATTTAAAAAACTAATTGTTTTACTTGGTAAAAGTACTCATAATAAATTTTAATTTTGATCATGTCACATATTTTTGTTTAGCTTCCTGTGCAAAGCAAAAGGTGTTTTTCTAAATATGCAGTTGCAAAGGTTTAGAATCTCCAATTGGCCATTATGTACTAATGAGTCATTAACAGCCCATGAATTATTTGTTAGGCTAAGAGGAGAATTCCTCAAATGTAGGTGTAGTGAGAGCATCTTGAGTGCTTCCAAGAGCTGCTCTGGGTGTGTGAAGCAGGGCGATCCCAGAAGGGAGCACACTGTGGCAATAAATCTGTACTTGGCTTCTTACTACGGGCTGGCCTTCTTTCCTACCTCAGACTCAAAGCTACATCAGGGGAAAAATAATCATGAAAAGATTTGCAGTGAAAAGAAAACATCTTTTTCTGTGCTTTCCATTTATTTTCTTTCAGCAAACTTTTAAGTCTTTTTAATTTGATAGTTCTGAAATGTATCACTATGATTTTATTATTGCAGTTCACTATCTGTAATTTATATGAGAATAAAATATTTTTGTTACTAGTAATTAAAAGCTACATTAGCTCTGAGAGTTAACTTTCCTCCTCCTTACTGTGCTACTTCATACCAACTTCTCATTTTTTAAAATCCAATAGGATATGGTTGTTAGTATGAAGTGGGACCCAACTGGTAAGATTCTGCTGACCTGTGCCAAAGAGGAAACAGTGAAGCTCTGGGGCTGCCTGGGAGGATGCTGGAGGCGCCTGCATTCGCTGTCCCACCCAGCTCTGGTGAACGGCATTGCCTGGTGTGCTCTGCCAGGGAAGGGACCCAAGGCCCAGCTTTTGTTAGCTACGTAAGTCATTCTTCTGTTGTTATTTCTGTAGTTCTTTTGCAGGTCTTTTCTACCAGTCTGTAGTGTCCATAACAAAGAAAAGGGTTTGGTTTTTTTTAAGTAACATTTCTTCAGTTAAGTCAGTTGCCACGAGATTTGTGAAGTTCTGGAATTCAAATTTAAAAAATGAGCCTGGTTGTGTTACCAGCTGTTTTCTCCATGACCTGTGGGTGCTCGTCCTGTTTGAGATTTTTTTTGCTTCATCCAAATATTTTTTTCTGAGAATATGTTGTTAGTAGAAATGGAAAAGCTACGGGGTGTGAGGAAATAATAGCATTTACCCATTGGGAGCAGGCCTTTCTACTTCAGATTGATTGATGCAATATAGTTTCATGGGAAGGTGCTGGAGACTACTGATATTAGGAGTTGATACCAGACCACTGACACTTTGTTAGCCAATATATTTATTTTGGTTTTCTAATTTCTCCTGACTTGCTTTAGGGGATGCCACAATGGTTTGGTGTGTGTCTGGACTGTTCCCCAGGACATAGTAATCACATTGCAGTCCAGCTCAGCTTGCTCAGAAGGATGGTGGGAGCAAGAAATAAGTGCCAAGGTAAAAGGAGGAAACTTGGTGTGTAAGAAATTCTCTTTGCTCATTGTGAAGTTGAGAGAGGAGAAGAATGTGAGCTAATTACTTGATTCTCAACATTTCCTGAGAGAAGAAATTTGCTTAAAAAATTTACATTGCATTTGTGTATGTGTAAGCATTTTCAGAACAGGAAATCGAGAATTTTATTTGGCTAAAGATTATATTTTGATGTGTTTTCTTTCTTTCAAAAAAGTTGATCAATTTATCCTAAAATTTAGTAAGAGTTCAAAGTTTTTTGTAGATAAAGAGTCAAGATTAATTTCACCTACATAAATTGTAGTATAGTCTTTGATGTTGATGGCATTTTGTAAGGGGAGGAAAGCTGATAATGTGATCAAGATATCTATAAAATATTGTCCTAGTACCGGGGTTTTTTAATTATTTAGCGGAACTTCCCCATGTCTGTGGGTGATCAGTTTTTATTGCAGAATACAGATGCTGTCATGCTGCTCCGTGTCCTGAAAGTAGTCCAGTGTTCCATAAGTGTGCACTTGTTTGCAGGATGGATACAGGAAAGCAGTGGAAGTGAAGTGTGTGTTCCAGCTGAGAGGACACATCACTCCTGTCCGCACTGTTGCTTTCAGTCCTGATGGGCTGGCCTTGGTGTCTGGGGGACTTGGTGGCCTCATGAATATCTGGTCTTTACGGGTAAGATCATCTTTGGTGTGGCTTGATTCTCATTATTAGTAAGAGTATCTGAAATGGTCACCATATCAGACTGACTTCTACCCCACCACGTGTTAGATACATTAGAGAAAGCAGGTGTAAAATAATGTTCTAACATTGTAAATAATAAAATATAAATTGAAATTGTACTTAACATTGAAGTACTTCATCGTTATGGTTCAGTATTCATTGATTCTCTAGGTTTGGTCATGTAGTTAGGCTTTGCAGAACCAGCCACTTTCTTTATCGTTAGGAACAATATTCCCTTATGTTGAGGACTCTAAAGGGTCACATAATATGGATTATTAAACACTTCTAAATCCTTAGTTATATTACCTCCTTAATACGATAAAAATGGGTTTTTCTTCTTTTAGGTTAAGCAGTTCAGTTTTTAAATAGTTACTGAAAGCTTGTGAGGGTATCATCCCTTAGGAATGTGTTTGTATGCACTTGAACAGAACTGTAGCTGCGTCTGCATGTGACTCAAAACCCTTTTTCTCCTTAGGATGGTTCAGTATTGCAGAGTGTTGTGATAGGATCTGGAGCTATCCAGACTGCAGTGTGGATCCCTGAGGTTGGAGTAGCTGCCTGCTCTAACAGATCAAAGGTGAGACAGAAATGTTTGAACCTGAGTGTTCGCTGGCCCCTCTGGAAACCAAGATGCTTGGTGATAAATCAATGGAGCTGAATGATCCTGCTTTGTGAATTTTTAATTTCTAATGTATCATGTGACTGTTAAACAGGACGTGTTGGTGGTGAACTGCACCTCAGAGTGGATCTCTTCCAATCACGTGCTGGCGACGTGTAGGACTGCACTGAAGCAGCAGGGAGTTCTGGGCTTAAACATGGCTCCGTGCATGCGAGCGTTCCTGGAGCGCCTGCCCATCATGCTGCAGGAGCAGTATGCTTATGAAAAGGTAGGAGTAATGCAAATGGTTAACATGCACGTCTGACACGAGGTCACTGTTTAGATCTCAGCTGGTTTCAGTCTTTCACCAGAGAACCCAGAAGACTTTCCTTACATTCTGCTTGTAAATATCTTTCACTAGTCTCAAAACTAGTAGTCTCCTAATTTGAGAATATTTAAAATATTAGAAAAACTTCGATTAAGCAGGGAGGAAGGTATTGTTCTGCAGGACTAGCTTTGAAGGACTTATATTTTAAATTGATTGTGTGTTTCTAACTCTTCCCTTTCTCTTCCTGCTGCCCTCCAGCCGCACGTGGTGTGTGGGGACCAGCTGGTTCACAGCCCCTACATGCAGTGCTTGGCATCCCTGGCCGTGGGGCTGCACCTGGACCAGCTGCTCTGCAACCCCCCTGTGCCCCCTCACCACCAGAGCTGCCTCCCCGACCCCTCTGCCTGGAACCCCACAGAATGGGCCTGGCTCGAGTGCTTCTCCACTACCATAAAAGCTGCTGAAGCCTTGGCCAAGGGAGCTCAGTTCCCAGAGTCCTTCACTGTTCCAGACCTGGAGCCTGTTCCAGAGGATGAGCTTACTCTCCTGATGGTAAAAGTTGATGTATTGTCTTAACAGCCAAGTGTGTTGTTACTGAGCACATGGTGTGATGCAGTTAACATCTCTGAACTGTAAAGATTTATATTTAGTAACATAAGCACCAGCAATAAATGTAAGCTTATTTTTTAATTAACAGGTTAGAATATACTGTTAAGATTGCTCTGTGTGTGTGTGTAATGAGTGCAAGTCAGTTGCATATTAAAATACAAAACAACCCAAAACTGTGACAGTAATTTTCATATGTGATAGAAGCAAGAAATGTAGAGCTTTGTTAGTGCTATTTTAAGAGTAGCATTTTATCACATTCCTACACCAAATTATTTTGCTAGTGTCAATTTTCTTCATGACTTGTTATGTAAACCAAAACAGAAATTTTTGGTTAAGAATTTTTTATAAGCAAGCTTGTAACATTTTAAGCTCGTGTTTGCAACCGAAACTTCAAAAAGCCCTAAGCATCAGTAAATAGAAAAAGATTTCTTTGTCATGAATTACGTTTTTCTTTCTCTGATTTGGATTGCAAGTCCTGGATAACAGTGTCATTGCTAGTCTGCACACATTTGTTCTTATTGCTAAATTGTTTAGAATAATTTAAATATTGTTCTTAGAAAGGAAAATATGTATTATATAACAGAAAAATAATGTGCATCTCTTGAGCTGAATGTGGTAACTGTGGCTTTTGCTGTGTAGGATAACAGTAAATGGATCAATGGGATGGATGAACAGATCATGTCTTGGGCAACATCAAGGCCAGAGGTCAGTAAAATTGGTGGTTTGGAGGGTTTTTTATTCTTCTGAAACATGGCAAGCTTTTGAAAGTACTCTTGTTCTAAAGCCTCCTTTCACACTCTTTCCCTAGGACTGGCACTTGGGAGGCAAATGTGACGTGTACCTGTGGGGAGCAGGACGGCATGGGCAGCTGGCAGAGGCTGGCAGAAATGTCATGATCCCAGTGGCAGCACCTTCCTTCTCCCAGGCTCAGCAGGTGATCACTTCAAACCAGTCATGATTTCATCATTTGCCATCTATTATTTGTACACCTTGTCAAAATCCCTAAGTGTCTTTGCAACTTGTTTGAATTTACTGCAAGTATCCAAAAACATAGGTTTCACTAGAAAGGAAGTCTTAAATTATTTGACAAATTCAAACCAAGCAGCCACTGTAATCTGACAATACAGAATTATTTTATATGAGCATGATTTGAAAACAATTGCACAGCTTTCACATAATACATGTGGCAGTTTTGCTTTCTGAAATAACACTGACTTGATAGAGTATTGTCTTGATATAATTACAAAGAAAACTAATTAAAAGGAAACGGTGCACTTGTAATGCAGGTATTACAGCATTGCTGCATTTAGCATAGAATTTATTAAATTTCCTTCATATCTTTCTAACCTAGGTGGTTTGTGGTCAGAACTGTACTTTTGTCATTCAAGCCAATGGCACAGTTTTGGCTTGTGGTGAAGGGAGCTATGGGCGACTGGGACAAGGCAATTCCGATGATCTTCATGTCTTAACTGTCATTTCAGCACTGCAAGGTAAAGCTGTTGGGTTTGAAAGGAATCCAGTGAAGGAGCACAAATAATTTTGGTAGTACAATTATTTCTGCTGATGCTGTTCTTGCAGATTTACACATGAAAATATTGTAGTTTTTAATTAAAAATCTGAACAAACAAACAAGATCTTAATATTTCCTTAAGATTTCAGTAGTAATATGTTAAAAATTTCTTAATGTTAAGAAAGCTTCAGGGAAAAGTGTTGGTTCAAATTAGGAACATTTAGTTCCAAAACTAATGGCAGGACAGAAGCCTGAGTTCTCCATGAGAAAACAAAGGTTTTGTTCAAAATAGAAGTAAATTAACTGCTATAAAAAGAAGCCTTATTGTGGTTTGTTCCTTTCCCCTGACTTATCTGGCTGCCACAAGGCACACTTGGATAAATGTATGTTAGAGTGTATTGTAAGTTATGCTCAGCTTTGTTTTCTCACTTGTCTTTGACAGGCTTTGTTGTAACACAGCTGGTGACCTCCTGTGGATCTGACGGACATTCCATGGCTTTAACAGAAAGTGGGGAAGTCTTCAGCTGGGGAGATGGGGACTATGGCAAGCTGGGCCATGGCAACAGCGACAGACAGCGCAGGCCCAGGCAGATCGAGGCTCTGCAAGGAGAAGAAGTTGTGCAGGTTGCAAAATATTTTTGTCTCTTTGAAGCTGCAGGCCCGGGAACCCAGTGCTGTATAACAGCACGAAAACAGGCAACTCCTTACTTCTCTGAGGTTTATGAACCAAGGTGGTGATCTCCAGTTAAATTAAGATATTAATTGACAGTTGGTACTGGAAAGGACTGAAAATAGAGCATGGAAGAAAGGGGTGTTTTAAAGTGATCCAAATGCAGACATGATTTATAAGCTTCCCTTCGTCCTTGTCAGGTGACTTTGACCTAAAAAACTGGTCACCAAGACCTCCTCCTAAGTACTAACAACACACAAAACCATATTTGGTTTTGACTGGAGGTTTCTTTATAAAAAAATTGGATAATCACACATCAAATTCTTCATGCAAATATCCTCTGGTCCCTCTGCATAACATTACCATTGAAAAGGATAAGAGATGAGTTGCTGGAGAAATCATTAATACTAAAATGTCTGTATTTTTTAGCTCTTTGAAAAGGAATATAGTCTAGGGTTGAAAAAGGTATTTTATATATATACATGTAATAGTCAATATAAACTTCCACTCAAATCTAAAATGTGTGTAAAAATAATGCTTTCTTTGCTTCCAGATGTCATGTGGCTTCAAACACTCAGCTGTGGTGACAGCAGATGGCAAACTTTTTACATTTGGAAATGGTGATTATGGTCGACTGGGGCTTGGAAATACGTCCAATAAGAAACTTCCAGAAAGAGTGACAGCACTGGAAGGCTACCAGATTGGCCAGGCATGGTTTATCTCAAATTAGCAATGTATCTTAGTTTAAAGCTCATGTTTTTAACATATTTAAGTGTTCAGTTGAAGGTTTTAACCTTGGCATTGTTTTGACTATGATGGCAGAATTTGACTATGCATCATTTTTAAAATAATTACTTTCCTCTCTCTTTTGATTTTCTTTCTGCAAAACTGGCCATGATTTTAACATTTCAAGATTTAGGCGTTTTTAAGCACGAATTCATGAGATTGTCTGTATTTTTAAGCAAGGAACATGTGTGGCATAATACTGTCCTTTGGTTCTATGAGCTGAGAGGAAGTGGGTGTTGAAAAAACACTACTGTGGTCCTAAGTGTCTTTAAAACACTCTAACAAGCAGTGGAAGTTATAGTGGTTTTACAGGGATAGTTATTTTTAAAACACAATATTTCTTCTTAAAGGTAGTTGGTGTGTTTGAGTTGGTAAGTCAGCAGAAGCAGTGGTGATAACATCATTTCTCTCCCCCAGGTGGCCTGTGGCCTCAATCACACTGTGGCTGTGTCAACAGATGGCTCAATGGTTTGGGCTTTTGGAGATGGAGATTATGGTAAACTTGGTTTGGGAAATTCCACTGCAAAGTCCTCACCACAGGTTAGATTCCTGGGGAAATGATTCCTTGCATAAACTTTCAGTGCTGTTAAAGGTGTTGCACAGTGTTGAGAGTGGGATTTCCAGAAGTTATGTTATTCATTCCATGCTGATGTTATACAACCTGGCACAAGTAATTCTGATGGCATATTACACTGAGCCTGGTACTCTGAAGAATTTCATGTAAATCATGGTGACTGTATCTCAGTACAAATAGTGAAAATCTGAAGTTTATCTTAGAGAAGAGAGATTTCTTCTTTTGGAAAGTGGGGAGAAGGTTGTTTGCACACCCATCTACTTCTTCCCATGCCACTCCCCCTCACTCCCAGAAAAAAGTATTTTGAATCACTGTACACAGAATGAGGTGTTAATTCCATTGAAAAAAACATCTGTTTCTGTTCCCTGTATTAATTTCCAAGCGTTAATTAAAATGGTCCTACAATATGTGCACTGCACAGTGGGAATAAAAAATTTCTTTTCTGGAGGCAGGAGTTACAGATTAAATTCATGTTTGCTATCTGTTTATGTCCATGTAATACTATAGCTGGTTTTCCTTTCACTTTACCCCATAGAAAGTGGATATTCTTTGTGGAATTGGAATAAAAAAAGTCGCCTGTGGAACTCAATTCTCTGTTGCACTGACAAAAGATGGTCACGTGTATACTTTTGGCCAAGGTAAAATAATCTGCTTCTTGGACATTTCCATATATAGGCTTGTGTATATTGCAAGTGAAAAGGAAGAATATTAAGATCTATTTCTAAGACTGACCTAATGCTACTTTTTAGACACATGCTGATCTAATCTAAATTTTGAAACTTCAGCAACGTAATTTTAACATACGCCTAAAATCCAGATTTGTAGCTCTGTCTAGTTTGATCTCAGAACAGCCTTTCATTTTACTACTTTACTTTTTGAAGAGCATTTTCCTAAAACTTCATTGAATTTCACACATCGAAAAACTTCAAAGTTTACATTGTCTAATTAAGCACATACCTACACATTTAACAATCTGGGTGGGAGTATTTCCATGTGCACTGAATGAAACATGCAGAAACTTCTAAAGTCAGTTAATTCATGTTTGTGGAGGTCATGGTTTAGTAGAATTCGGTCTTGTTTCAGACTGAACATGGACACGACAGCTCTAGCAGTATAAATGAGCACTGTAGGCAGCACTGCTTTGCAGGAAATACCCACGGCCTTTCTCCCTGAAGGGTTACCCTTGTGTCCCAGTCCCAGGACTGTACAGAATTGCTTTCTGCCCCTCCCCTGCCTGTGCCTGTAGTGCAGTACCCCCTGAGCGTTGCTTGCCCCTGGAGCCTCGTGCTTGCCCTTGCAGATCGCCTGATCGGTCTGCCCGAGGGCCGTGCCCGCAACCACAACCGGCCGCAGCAGGTGCCGGTGCTGGCCGGGATCTTCATCGAGGACATCGCCGTGGGAGCCGAGCACACGCTGGCCCTGTCCTCCACAGGGGACGTGTACGCCTGGGGCAGCAACTCCGAAGGCCAGGTACGTCCTGTTCCCTCTGCTCCTGACCTCCAGGAGCCTCTCACTGTACTTCACACGTGTGCCTGGCACAGCTTCCTTTGGGTGGAAAAGAAAGCTTTTGCTTTCACACTTCTCCTTCACCCATCAGCATGATTGTGTTTTAGGCAATTACCATTATTTTCTTGTTTACTCTCTGTGCTCTTTATGTGGTAGCAGTTTGGGAAAGCACTCTGAACATGCTACCCAAATGACTCTAATCCAAGCTCTTTTAAAAAATTGCGGATTTTCTCCTAATTCTTGAGCTGTCTTCAGTTTTTTCAATGTGAAAAAAGTTCTGGTTGGTGTCAGTCAGATCTGTGAACTCTTTAGATGCTTTTCATAATGAAAATATAAATTAACCTTTTGAAAGGAGTGATTTTTTTTTTTTTAAGTCAGTACGTGCTAGAACAAAAATGGTGTTTAAATAGCACGGAGGAAATGTAGGAGCTTTGTTGTCTGTGTATTAAAGACTGCAATACAGGACTTAGCAGCATGGATTAGTTCCTCAGTCTGGGAAAGATTTTTCCAGAAGTCTCCAGCTGTTTTCAGGTCTCTTTGACACCTGGATCTGTTACTCCCATTAGGTGCAGGTGCAGTATTTTGTCAGAAAAAAAAGGTGAAAAAATACATGTATATGGTAACATTCTTTATTATAATATATGCTGTAAACAAATACCTTTTCTTACCATGTGCTCTCAATTTTTGCTTGGAGAGTTTTAGAAATATCATCAGTTGTTGATTGTTCCCTTTTGTCAGCTGGGGCTGGGCCACACCAACCACGTCAGAGAGCCCACGCTGGTAACGGTGCTGCAGGGGAAGAACGTGCGGCAGATCTCAGCTGGCCGCTGCCACAGCGCTGCCTGGACAGCTCCCCCAGTCCCACCTCGAGCTCCAGGTGAGCAACTGAGATTTTGTGTGGCCTTTTCTTTAGTCTTGGTGTCTCCTGGGGTGTGAGTGCAACAAGAATTTCTGAACATTTGGGACAAAATTGGTTTTGTTTTGTATCCATACCTTGTTTTGTTTGATATCCAAATTATCTTACTCTCAATTTGGCTTCTGTTGTGATTTAACCCCAGTAGGCAGCTGAGCACTGTGGAAGCTACTGCAAGAAAAATCAGCTTCATCCCAGCCAAAGTAATGCAGATCCCCTTTCTCAAACAGTGCTTCGTTTCTCTTTCTGTGGCAGGTGTTTCGGTGCCTTTGCAGCTTGGTTTACCTGATGCCATTCCACCCCAGTATGGGGCACTGAAAGAAGTGAGCATTCATACAGTGAGAGCGAGGCTGAGACTGCTGTACCATTTTTCTGACCTCATGTACTCTTCATGGAGATTACTTAACCTCAGTCCCAATAACCAGGTAAAATTCCTTTTGAAAAAACTGACTTGGCTGTGTTGTTCTACTAGAGAGTTTCTGACCAGATCTAGATGGACCTTAGTAATAGGCTCTATAATTTTTTTGGTAAAAAAAAATTTAAATAATTCTGGAATAAAGCAAACTTCGTGAAGGTATTATTTTACATTTTCACTTATGCTATCACTGACATGTCAGTGTTCTGGTTTCCAAAAGCTTACTAGCCTCAAAACTAAAACCAAAAAGTGCTGACCTGTTTCCTGAAACATTGAAGTGCCAGTCATTGCTATGAAGGGTTTTATTCTGTAAAGAATGGAATTAATATCCTTCATTGATACGTTTATTCTCATTGTTGTTTTATTGCAGAACAGTACATCTCATTACAATGCTGGAACGTGGGGAATAGTGCAGGGACAGCTGAGGCCCTTGCTGGCACCACGGGTGTACACACTGCCCATGGTGCGCTCCATAGGCAAAACCATGGTGCAGGGCAAGAACTATGGGCCCCAGATCACTGTGAAAAGGATATCCACCAGGTCAGTGCTGCTTTCACAGGCCTTGGATTACACCTCATGTGAATACTGATACTCATGCATTTCCTTCTGTTTCGGCATTCTGAGCTCTCTCTGTACCGCTTTGTTAATCAAGTTAACAATAATCAGTAGCCTTTACATAATTATGAGTTACATTTGTGGCTGTGTCTCTTTCCCCCAAAGGGGTCGGAAGTGCAAGCCGATTTTTGTACAGATAGCAAGGCAAGTGGTAAAGCTGAATGCATCAGACCTTCGCTTGCCCTCCCGTGCCTGGAAAGTGAAACTGGTTGGAGAAGGAGCTGATGATGCAGGTGGAGTGTTTGATGACACCATTACAGAAATGTGTCAGGTACGTCTGTGGGTATTGTGAAAACATGTAACAGGAATGTATCACAGTCCAGTCGCAGGGAAAAAGCCATTATAGTCTGACATAAAGTCAGGTCTTGAAATAAACATGTCTTTATTACTTAAAATCATCCTGCCATTGATCCTGCCATTTACTTTCTCTCAGTGTTTCATACTAATTTGTAAGGAGTAATCATCACTGTAGTGAAACACTCTGTCTTGTAAGGCTATAATGTCTTGATAGTTCTGTCATAGGTTTGCTTTCCCTCTAAGAAGGCTTTTTTCTTGTTAATTTTTAAGGAACTGGAAACTGGAATAGTAGACCTGCTTATTCCTTCCCCAAATGCTACAGCTGAAGTAGGCTACAATAGGGATAGGTAAGTTGTCCGAGACTTACTTTTATTGCAGATGGTAGTGGGTGAAAATCAAAATCTTCTATTGACTGTTTTATACCAAATAATGAGACTTCATGATTGTCTCTAGTAAGTTTTTTCCTTCAGGTTGTGATGTTACTTTATTGTGGAGGGAGGGCAAGGTTTTAACATGAGCTTGCTGGATTGGTGATGGTAGAATTCAGAGTAACATCAAGATGCCAGGCTTTCTGGTCAGGAGTTCTGCCTCCCTCAGCCCTCCAGTGTTGTAACAGCTAAAGATAACAATAATCTTATTTGGACAGCCGTTGCTGATAAGTGTGCTGGCAGTAACTGTGCCATGCTTAGAAGTGTTTTCTCTTTTACTTCTAATGAAGTAGCATAGAAATAATACTCTTTCCATTGCTTCTTTGTCCTTTCAGGTTTCTCTTTAACCCTTCAGCTTGTTTAGATGAACATCTGATGCAGTTTAAGTTCTTGGGCATTCTCATGGGTGTAGCTATTCGTACGAAAAAGCCATTAGATCTTCATTTGGCTCCAATGGTCTGGAAGCAACTTTGTTGTATCCCACTCATCTTGGAGGATTTGGAGGAGGTAGATCTGCTCTATGTGCAGACCCTCAACAGCATTCTTCACATTGAAGACAGTGGGATTACTGAAGAAAATTTCCATGAGGTAAGATAGGAAAGTCTGCGCTTTTAGGTTTATTCTGAAAACCTAACTTTATCAGATTGCCCTTCACATCAGTATTTATATAATTTCAGTCTCCATTCTTGGGATAACAAGCACTTAGTGTGTGTTTAGAATAGTTTGTGATCTTACTATAAATAGTTCTAGGTGACTTACAGTAAAATGCTATACTTGGATCACTGGAGTGACTTGTGCTTTTCCTGTTTTGCATAACAGATGATTCCTTTAGATTCTTTTGTTGGCCAAAGTGCTGATGGTAAAATGGTTCCCATAATCCCTGGAGGGAACAGTATCCCACTTACCTTTTCAAACAGGAAAGAGTATGTGGAGAGGGCAATTGAGTACAGACTCCATGAAATGGACCGGCAGGTAAGAACCTCGTTGTGACCCGGCCCCGTTGTTAGTGGGAACAGGGGGGGATTTGTGCCTATTTCCATTACAGTTTGTTTTGTGGTAAGAAAAGCTTGGCTTTCTGCATCTTTCTGGGTCTCCATGTCTTTTCCTCCCCCACAAACTGTTTTGGCTCTTTTTTAAAATTTAGTGCTGTTTTTTCTCAGTAATTGGTCAGTTGGCAAAAGAGTATTAGAAATCAGAGCTAGTCTTCCATTTGAGTAGCCCCACTTGAGAAAAAAACCTGCAATTTCGCTTGCTAGGTACTGTAACTGGACATGTGAACAACACAGAGACTGGCTAAAGTAAATATTATTGACAAACATTTGTTTAACTTGAAACTGTTTCTCTTTTGTTATAACATAAATCCTGCAAATATTTCATGGTATGTTGTGGGAAGTGCTCATTACCTATTTGCATAGTTCTGTGTATTTTGTCATTTGAATGGGGACCCTTGTGAAAGCAGTATTCTAATTACAAGGTAAAGATGCCTGTGTGATATTATCTGCATTAGAAAACAGCTTCCTCATCAGAGGTATGAAATCCCAAGTCTTGCAGAACAAGTACAGCGTTCTCACCATACATCTGAGCTGGAACAAAGCCTTTTTTGTATTTACACAGTTTCTTGGTTTAGCCATCATTATTTATGCTGCCAGCTTGTAATTTTTTTAAGTAGTTCTGTTTTGGATCAGAACGTGTTCGTTAAGGTTCAGTTACACTTAAAAATATCTGTACTATTCTCCAGGATTTTGAGAAACAATACAGCCCTTGCAAGGGCTGTGTGTGTGGGAAGCTGTATTTGGCAGATACTGGTAATTCTGTCTCTCGATGCCATTTCTCAGCTGAGAAGTTACTTTTGTGTTTGGATGGTCCAGGAAGTGGCAGAGATCAGACAATTGCACTTCAAACGTCTCTCCCGTTTTTGGCCAATAGGTGGCTGCTGTCAGGGAAGGAATGTCTTGGATTGTTCCCGTTCCTTTGCTGTCCCTTCTGACTGCCAAGCAGTTGGAGCAAATGGTCTGTGGAATGCCAGAGATATCAGTTGAGGTTCTGAAGAAGGTTGTTCGATACAGAGAAGTTGATGAGCAGCATCAGCTGGTGCAGTGGTTCTGGCACACCCTGGAAGAATTTTCAAATGAGGAGAGAGTCCTTTTCATGAGGTTTGTGTCGGGAAGATCTCGATTGCCAGCCAACACAGCTGATATCTCTCAGCGATTCCAAATAATGAAGGTTGATAGGGTAAGACACGTTTTTATTATTGTTATTGTTATTTGCTCTCTAGTATAGCCCGTGCTTTGGCACTAGGAGACAATTTCCATAATTGTAAATTTACAGAAGAAGTATGGGATGGGATATGCTCTGAATTAATAAACTCCAACATTTTGGTTGTGTAGAAGGACATAAGGCTGCATGAATTACATCTTAATTTCATTGGTGCAATTGGTGATTAGAGATAAAGACAAGAAACAAACCTTTGTCTACTGTAACTGTTCCAATCTCTTTTCATTTAGTAATTTTCATTCTATTTTTAAGTTTTAATTTCTTGTAAGTGGCAACATACGACCACTAGTGAACTCTTAATGTTTGAAAGCCACTGCAATGAGTTTACAGTGTATTATTTTACATACAGGGTGCGTTCATTTGGAATTACTTTGGGGTTTTGTGCAGTGAAAGCACATTTTCTCTGAACAACACAAACCAAAAAACTTGACAAAATCTCAGCTAACAGTGGTTTGTCTGTCATCTTTGGTTAGATGTCTCTCAGATTGCCTTATGTTAAGGCACACTATGGTATGTAATTTGAACGTTGCTTGGTATCTTGTAGTGGGCTGCTAAACAGCAGTGTGATCAACTTTCCAAAAGGCTGAATTCCAGTAGCGGGTTGAGTTATTTACAGAGTAGGTGATACAGTAGTTTTGGACATACTTGAGGATGAAACAAATGCTGTAAACAAGGGAGGTTAGTCTGCTTCTTAAAAGGAATTTGAGATAGAGTATGCAAATGGTAAAATCAAGGGAGGGAAGGAGCAATGAAATGTGGATATGTTGCATTTTTAACTTCATTCACAACTTACCAGTGTCCCACCTTTTATCCATTTCCACAGCCTTACGACAGCTTGCCTACCTCACAGACTTGTTTCTTTCAACTGAGGCTCCCACCTTACTCCAGTCAACTAATCATGGCAGAGCGTTTGCGCTATGCAATCAATAATTGCAGGTCTATAGACATGGACAATTACATGCTCTCCCGGAATGTGGACAATGCAGAGGGCTCAGACACAGATTATTAACATTCTGTGAACAAAATCATCTTCCTTTTACTACAAATAGTGCCCTAGGTCCAATTCATCGTTGACATAATTTTACAGTAACCATAGATGTTTTAGGAGCATAAAACCAGATGTTAATAGATGGTGGCCACATTTTAGTTACTCTAAATGTAACAAAAAATTAGATGTTTTTATTTTTTTGTGATTGTAAAAAAGAAAAAAGGAAAAACAAAACAAAAAAGTATGATCGGTAAGTTTTTTCTCCTTTTTTGGTCACTTTTGATAAGTTTGCATGGAGACATTTTGGTGCATTTTTGTTGGGAATAGTACATTTGTAAGCCCTCCCAGTGAACATGAAGAGTTGTACATTGTGTATAATTGTTCATTAGCCAGGACAGTTTTACATGAATAGTCACATATTTATTTTGTTTTAATTTGAATTGCCTGTGCAGGGTTCCTTATGCAGAGAAAAATAAAGCAAATACAAGAATCGGTTGCTTGTATGCATTTGTGAACTGTGGTTGGTTTACTCAGTCTTCATGCTTTTATATTTTGTCTCAGGAAATTATAGTTTTACAGTGTTTAGACAGGGTGTGACATTTGAAGCATCTTAAAATGTTTATCCTGCCGGACTCTGCTGTGTAGCCCCGTGCTCTGCATTCTCCTGGCCTGAGGCCCTGCCTTGTTCGGGTGTACTGCTGTTCATTCCTCGTGCTGCAATACAAGTTCATGTTGTGCTTGGTTCCTTCTTGCTTTTTGTTTAAACATTTTGCTCCTCCAGAGTAGTTGTTGGCAGTAACAACATGCTGCCACCTTGATTCAGAAAACTTTAAGTCTTTTGAGCAAAATAATAATATTTTTTAATAGACAAATTGATATAGTTGATTCCTGCTCAGAGTACGAAAAAATTAAAATGGAATTGACAGGGTAGTAGTCGAGGCTGTGGATTTTATTCACATTTTTAGCTCTGCCTTTGGTCTCATTTTGTTGCAGTAACTATTATGATCAGCATGGTTTGGCTTACACTGTGATCAATGTTCCTGTTTAGTTAGGACAGCAATGTATTGCACAAAGAAATCCCTGCTCTGTGCCTTAGGAAAGTGCTGGGCAATAGGAAATTGCCCATTCTCTCTATAGAAGACATCACTGATGTCAAGCTCCAAATGCTGCTTGGTGTTCAGAGCAGGACTGACCTGGGTGAAGGAAAAGGGGAGAGTTTGTCCCCAGGTGAGTCAGAGCTGCTCTGCCTCCATGGTCCCCCAGCCTCTTCCTCCCTGAACTCCTTGGAAAGATGCTGTAGGGACTGAGGGCTGGTGAAAATGTTTGTTAGTGTCATCTCATGTAGGGCAAGACTGGTCCATCTGAGTCTGGAGTGTAGGGTAGAAATTCCTGTTGTTTTCTGTCATGTGTTTGTTGTATGTTAGCAAGGTTTGATTGGGACTGAGCTGCTGTATTGCTGCCAGCTGACAGTGCTCAAAGGGAAGGCTTGATAAGCTGCAAAAATGTGCAAATCTGGGTTTTATCTGGTGAAGTTGTCTCAGTTAGGACTAGTTGTTGGGTCCTGAAAAAGGCTAAAGATTTTTAGCTGTGATCAAAGACCACACTGCAATGTGAAACATTTGAGGGGGATCAGCAGTCTGGGGGGAAGGAGGGTCTCAGGGCTCTGAAATCATGCAGACTTGGTTTCCTGCCTCATTATATATTAAGTTCCAAACTGGACTGCGATTTCGGTGTCCCATCACTGTGTTGTGGGGATGTGTATTGACATCTTGGCCTGAATTTATAGGTGTAATAGGTAAAAAATACAGTATGTAAATAAATGGGGAAACTGCTGTATTAAGTCCTGTGTTACTGCTTTTTACACCTCATTGATGTGTCTGACTTAGTGGCACTGATTTGTCAGCCTGTTTCAATCAGCACAGAAAGTCAGAGAACTGTGCCTAAAAACGGCAGTTTTATATGGACTGTGCAGTTGGCTTCCTGGATAATGAAGACCTTTTTAGAGGCAGTTAACAGTAAAATGAGAGGATGTTGTTTAAAGGATTGTGCTTGATGGAACTTTAATGGCTTGGAACTAAAACCATAGACATGTTTCCATCCTTCCATAATACCCTAAGTATGGTATAATTGTTAGTGTGATATTATTATAATACCTAAGTAAAATGTAATCATTTTCTATACTCAAACTTCAGATTGGATTGCAAAGTAAGAAAATGCATTATTGATGCTGAGAAAATATATCAACACAATGCTGTTCAGACTTTACCACGTCATGAACAAATATCCCCATTCCAGGAGAGGAAAAGCAAAGTAATGAGTTAGAGCATTTCTATACAAATAGGCAAAGAAACCAAGTAGGGAGTGTTTCAAGACCCTTTTTAACTCTATAAAAGAAAACTAAAAACCAAAACAAACCACAAACCCCACAAAATACCCTGCCCCCCCACAGTCCTTGTAGAAAACTGGCAAAAAGGCTTAAGTAATATGTAGACAGATGCAAATGTGCTTTCATATCTTGTAGTTACTTGAAAATATGTTCCTGTTACACCTACAGAGACGTGTCTTTCACCACAGCGTGCTGGGAGAGCTGGTGGCACGA
The DNA here is from genome assembly GCA_013398055.1 of Ifrita kowaldi. Lineage (NCBI taxonomy): Eukaryota > Metazoa > Chordata > Aves > Passeriformes > Cinclosomatidae > Ifrita > Ifrita kowaldi. The sequence continues at coordinate 121,422 of VZRS01010052.1, read as the reverse complement.
GGAGGTCTTTGCTTACTGCTGTGACTGTATAAATTCCTACCTTGTTTTGGCTTGTCAGCAGTGTGTGGAACTGGTGTTGTGTATCCAAGGTACGAGTTGTGTCAGCTTCCCAATTTCCCCATCACAGTAAGTTCGTTCAGCTCAGCAATGTCCTTTCCAAGCTGTCAGTGCTGGCTGAGGATTGCTGTTTGTCCTTGTCCACACTTCCAGTTTTCTTCCTTACTTTGTGGTGCATAAGGGCCCTACTTAAACTTTAGGAATGAGTTAACGAAATACCAGTTTTACAGTGTCACGCTGTTAAATATCTCTAAGTAATGAAGATGCAATAATTTATTTTCCTCATTGGTTTTCTGGGTGAGTGTTTCTTATGGATGCTCATACTGATCAAGTATTTCTCTAGAATTGCAGCATTGTTTGACTAAGTTGCTGTAATGCTGTGATTTATTTCTTAGCTCAGCCGAATTAGAGAGTACCAAGGATATCTGTGGATCAGTTAACCAGGATGGGAAGGAGAAGTAAGTATATTCAGTTATGTTGAGAGCTGTAAAGTCCTCTTTGGTGTCAGATTTTGTAGATGGTCGCATAGCATCAAAAGCATGTAAAAAAAAGTTTCACTTCCAGGTAGCAGTGCAGTGTGTAGGAAAGGGACAGCCTTGTGCTTTGGGATGAAAATAGCTACTGGTTCTGTACTTTGCAGTGAGAAAAAATGGGTGTTCATATTGAGCTGGCCTATAGTGTGTTCCTAATTTAGCATTTAAAGCTACAGGCTGTTAGTCACTGTCTTTTCTTGCGGGTTAGTTCTCTGAACTAGCATTTGTTCATATTGCACTTCCTTTAATGTCAGCTTTACAGAATAACTTGGTGTATTTTATATTATGTAAGTATATCATGCAGAGGGTCAAATTGTGTTTTGTGTGTCTTGAATCCATGCTTCCCTCATTTAATAAAAAAGCCTGGTAAATTAGCTACCACTGTTAATCACTGAGGAAGTGCTGGTGGTCAGCATTCTGCTTTTGCTAGAAAGACCTTTCAGGGAGTGGTTATCCCCCTTAGTGGATGGAACGACTGTCTGGATATACCCTTTAACAGAAGTTTGTTAATCACTCTTGCTCTGAAATTTGTGAAAATCCTGCGGTGACTCAGGCTCTCTCTGCTGTGGCTTTATGCCCTTGCTCATTACATAAGGAGTCTCAAAAGTGCAGGGTCCAATCTGAACCTCCTGACTCAGTGGGAAGCTCTTCCTTAATGTTTGTGTTCTCAGGTCCCTGAGTGACTCACACTGCCTCAGTTCACTCTGTGTGTTTCTTCCATGCAGTCAGATGACCCTTGCCATCAAACTTATTGCACCTTGTCAAACCTACTGTTAAACTTTCCTAAAAAGTCCATAAAATTTATTGAACTTGTCAAATTATTTGGCCTCAGTAAACACACTGCTGCTTCCCTCTTCTAAGTGAGGTGCATCTGCAGCAGGAGGGTACCAGAACTGCAGTTTTCAGCAGGTCTGGCATTTTGTGACAGCAATGCAGGGTTTTCCAGTTTCAAGGAATAACAGCAAATGTTTTTTTCCTTAAGCCTGTCCAGGAGGAGATGCATGCCTTTTCCCAGTACACCCTTTACAAAACAATCATTTGTTTGGACTTGACCAGAACCCAGGAAAGTAGCCACAGTTCATTGCTACCAGAGTGAGGTAAAATACCCACACTGATCATTTTGCTGCACTTAAAGCTGAACCAATTTTCTTGATGCTTTTTCAAGCATCAGCTTTTTTTCTGGCTTACTGTCTGGGATCATGTTAGCACTTCTCTCTGCTCTCAGCATTACTGAAGGACACTTCTGCCTGACTCTCTCTAGTCCAGCTTGTGTTATGTTGCGGCAGAAATCCACGTGGAGCGTTCGCAGTGATCCCCCGTGCAGGGTCACTGCCTCCAGTGTGTGGTCAGTGATCCGCACACAGTTCTCAAGTTTGAGGCTCTTCAGGTTTGGGCAGCTCTTGAGAACCTGCAGAATGCAGTCATCTGTAACATGGCCACATCCAGAGAGGGTCAGAGACAGCAGATTTGGACATCTGAAAGCAGGATGGTGACAGGTGAGGTGGGAGAAATAAATCACAGAACTTGGAGAACCAAATAGCATCAAGAATAATAAATATGAAGGCCGGAAAAATGCCTCCTCTTCCTCAGGAGGGGGAACAAGGCACAAGTAGGTGAGGGCACATGTAAATCTTAATGTTCAGCTTTACTAAAGGCAAAGCTTACCTCCTTTGCTTTTTCTGTTGGTAGCAACATCTCCAGCTCAGCTGGCAGAGTGCACAGGGGGATGTGGAAGCCTGTTTAAACTGTGGCTGCACTGTTTTTTCTTAAGGAGTTCGATGGTGCTATGCTTCTCCAGGCACAACCAGTGGAGACCCAGTAGAGAGGAGATTCATTTCCATTTGATTCAGTAAATCGAATTTCCTATTCAATTTACTGAATAGGTGCCAGCTGCTTCCTAAAGAGTGTTGATGCTTGAACCCCACACAGCTCCTTAATCTTTGCTTTGAGTCACTGAAACTGGTAACTCTATTGTTGCTGCTTGGGTAGCCCTGGGGAAGTACAGGAAAGGCCTGTCCCCAGTGCGGTGTTGATGCTGTCCTGGAGCAGCTGCTGAGCTGAGCAGGGCCCTGTGCAGCAGCCTGCAAACCTGTGCTGTGTCCTGGCTCAGCCCCCTCTCCAGGCACTGGCAGTTCAGCATCCACCTGCTCAGCTAAATAGAGCATCTGTGGTAGCGTTGCTCTCGTGAGACCTCTAGACAGAATTTTTTTTCTTTTAACACTTTTCTGTTAATGAGCAGTTGGAGAAAAAAGCTGGCAGGGTCAAGAAAGGCTCTAACAGAATAAAACTACTTCAAACTCAGGGAGAAAAGCTGGATATTTAATTAGCATTTTTCTTTGTACACAATGCTAGGAATTTTGTTTGGCTGGGAATGGTTTCAATGGGTTGCAGCAAAAAGGGGCAGGACCTTGTATTATCCTTTGTAGCCACAGGTGTGCTGACCCCTCCTTAATCAGGTTTTTGTCAATTGTTCTAGAACAGTTCAGAAATTTGGTACTTGCAATTTAATCCCTGTTTTGAAGCTGCCTTTCAGTTCTTGTTTTGAGATTGCACTGCTGCTGGCTCTCACCAAGACACTGTCTCCTGTCAGTATCCCATAATTTGTTGGCTTTTTTCAGTTGTTGTTCCAAAGCTGAGGGCTGGCTGTGGCTCAGGTGCCCTGTGTCAGGGGAGGCACTGCCCTGGCCCTTGACCTCTGCTCTGGGACCAGGGCCAGCCCTGGTGTTAGCCACACGTGCAGTGGGACTGGCTCTACCCCAGAGAGCCTCCTCCTGTAACTGCTCTGTTCTTTCCTCAGAGCTGCCTTGCAGCAGCAGAGCTGTTACAAGAAAAGCCGTGCACCCAGAGCTGCTTTTCCATGGTGGCATTTCTTTTCCCTTACTGTAGTTTAGAAGCAGCTAAGAGTTTAAATGTTAGTATAATAGTAATATTTATTTTTTAGACTGAACTAAAGCTGACATTTAGTAACATGTTTTGTGAACTTGGTTGTTAAGAGGTGTGTTCACTGTTTGAAATCAGGATTCTGCTCCAGGCACCCCCCAGACACTGCCAGAATGGTGCAGTTCAGCTGAGCAGCAATGTGGGAGGCAGGAGTGCACTTTCCCGTATTAATTACCAATTCTTAGAAAGAAAGAAGGAAAAAGTAGGCTTAAGGAAAATCTATATGAAGTACATACACTATTGCCACTCTAAAATGAACTTAACATTACACTAAAATTGCTAAGGCAAAGCACTCATGTACTTCATGCTCCATTTCAGGCAGGTGCTATGTAGTATTTGAAATAACTCCCACTTCACTCAAGGCAGTTACTGCACACTCACACCCACAGAACGTACCTGTTGCAAACGTCTAGTAAAAAATCACTGACAGTGTTCTCATGCCTGCTACAGAAGTCTTTCTGGAAACTGTTTTTCATCCAGTCCTCAATGTTACACACCTTGACTCTCTCTGAATACCAGCAGATGGATAAGTATTTTAAAGCAGGTCCCAGGAGAAAATTATCCTTCTTTAGTTCCACTGGAGAATGAAAGTTCAACAAAGACCACAGTAAAGGATCCTGAAACACTTCTAGCAACTTGTGGCATGTTTCTGCTAAATTTTTCCTACTGTTTTTGTCCAGAAAGGAAAAGAGATGCAAAAGGCATTCCCGGTTGAGCTGGGTTATGTGCATAGCCTGGCAGCAGTGGCAGTCTCTTGGCCTCATGGAGTAACAGCAGTGCTGGAGGGGGCTTGCACTCACTAGGAGGCTGTTGCACATATATGGTTGTGGAATGGGGTTTATTTTTGGCGAACAACTGGTGCAGAAGCTCAGAATAGGGAAAGGAGAAGAACCATGTATGCAGCTTTTGTCCAAGGGAATGGATTGGGCATGTACAACTTGATTCTCATGAAGTGCTTCCTTAAAAGGGATTTTTTTTTCCCTATAGACTCTCCTGAAGTTTAGTGCAGTTCTTGTGCTGAGTTGCTGGAGTGGGGAGTGGAGTGGGGCTGTAGCTACAACTGCCAGGCGTATCTTTGTCAGTGCTTCCCGTTTGGGAGATTTGGCTGAGCAGCAGTTTGGTTTTGCAGAGGACTACACTTTTAGTCTCTGTTTGTTCATTGATTTTCTGAGGTTGCACATTTGGTTCATGTTCAAGGATTGTTACATGGATAATGAAACTTTCACAGTTTTTTAAAAGGAGCTGAAACATTCTCTGGGTGCCTTGAAGCGCACACAGTCTGCAGTTCAGTTTACAAGCCTCAGAGGTAGGGGCAGTTTCCTGCCTGCTGTTATTTGAGGCTGAGCTGTGATTCTATAAACAAAGCTGGCTGTGTCCCCACCTTCTGCAGGAGGGAAGCAATGACACAGAGGCAGCCACGCATGGAAACAGCAAGGCTATGTTTAGTTCCTTGTGGGCTTGTGCTTTTCATAGATGGCTTCTATTGGCTTGAATTTTACAAGTTGGGCTGTTCTGGTTTTGTAGGTTTAGTTCTGTTACCATAGAAACCTCTTTTCCACCCCTTGGTGGAAAAAGGAGATATGAAAGTGGTTTTCTGGGTGAAAGTATTTGTTGTACAGTAATGGGAGAAAGTGTAGCAGAAAGTTGTTCCTAGAAGAAAAATAAAACTATAGCAAGGACAGGTTGGAATTAAAAGCAATAAGCATCCCTTTAACTTTCCTGCTTGTGAAGCAAAAATGCTTGATCTGAAGGTATTTTATAATCACCTTCTGCCTGGTGACTACTTCTGCCCATAAGAGAATAAATACAGTGAACAAATCCATAGAAAGTAACAGCAAACAGCACTGGGGGAATTTTTTAAATGGCCTGCACACAGATAGGAGTTGGGAGACTTTATGTACCTATGGCATTTTAATTAGAAGCGTTTTAATACAGGACAGGGTTGAGTGGGACCCACTTGTATACCTTTTCCTTCTTACCCTGAGAATGCAATTTAAAATTCAACTCTGAAAAACAAGATCTGAAATTTATTTGCAGTCTGCAACAACTGTTGCTTCATAGCTTGAGGAAGTGCTTGACTAAGGTGTGTGTTTGAACACAGCTGGCGTACACACAGACACAGCAATTCGTTTTGCTTCGTTCTTTAGTTAGTAACTGCCTACTATATACAGTAAGCTGTGTTTAACAACTGCCAGTCTTTTTGGTTTAATATCCTATGTCATTTAATCTTTTTCTTGAAATGATAAGGAGATTGCTATTCCCCCTCCCCCCTCGGAAACAGGCTCTGGACAGTGTCACAAGTACTTTATGAAGCCATGAAAGGGACAAGAAGATTTCACGTACCAGGTAAGGCAGTCACAGGAAAACAGCAGCTTAAATGGCGTGCCTGAGATGATGTTCCTCATTCTCAAATTAGCATTTTCAACTCTCAAGAACTTACCTTTGTGAGCAGGTTTAAACAGTTGAGACTTCTCAGAGTTATACATACAGGAATACTATTTTTAAAAATACTATTTAAAAAAAAATCAAAATAACACATCAACAATCCAGCAAAGTTGAATGACAAGGATGTTAGGATGGACTCTTGCCAGACAGAGGGGATGCACCACAATCTGATATAAAAATTAACAGCAGTTGGATGACAAGGCCCTTGAAAATGGAATGGCAGGTCCTCTTTGGGGTTAGACACTAAGTGTAATAGAGGTGTTACAGAGTTAGGAACACTGCAATTGCTTTATTTTGTTTTTCCCAGAACAAGGTACAATACTCTGCCATTTGTGTTCAGAGGACTTACACCACTGTTGTTCTGCAAGTCTGTAGAAGGACAAGAGAAGTTTAATTTTCTAAGGAAAGGAGACACTTTAATGGCACATTTTCCATAAACACACTGTCTGATGAGATATAATTCACATTCATTCTGGAAATGCTCCAGAAACACACAAGATGAGCACAGTCAGTAATCCTCACTGAAAATTACACACAAGATTTTAATGGTAAACAATTACAACTATGGCACTACAGTACTTGAGAATATCCTAAAGCACGTTGGAAGCAGTTGTCAAGGTGCCCATTACCTCATCAGTAAGACACAGACACATCGGTAATGAAACATTGCTGGGGGAACTTCTGAACACCACGTGTTACGCTTCCCATTGATTTAGTAAAATCTTCATAAATGGCCTCCTGCTTTTGATACAAGTCCACTGTCCCTGCCTGTGTCAAAGTTTTAAACTCTCCTCTCTTGCTGACATTTGGGAACTGGACATTTTGCAGTTTTGATTGACATAAATCTTGGCTCCAGTTGTGTACGTGGCTAAACAATTACTGACAAAAGGACAACCTTTTGATTGGACACATTTTGGTGAAAAATATGCAAGTCTTTGAAGTGTAGAGAGCAGTTGCTGCTTGCAGCGCAGTCTCAAGCAAGAAAAAAATTCTTGCCAGCTAGTGTGTACTATGATCAGCAGTAAGTAGAAAAGAAACATTTGGCTTAAATGAAAGAGATATTCCCCCCCCCACAAGCTAGTAGATAAATATAGGATATACAAGCTAGGTTAAAAATGTAATACTAGGCCAGGTGCAGTATATGTTACTGGTTCAGTGCTCAGTTACTTTTTTTCTTTTGACACCACACTGAATAGAATACAGTGGATAAGCAAAGTTCTCCACCAGGAAGAGAAATACTTGTGTTGCCACAACAAACTGTTCATACTGTCCATCTGGGTTTGCAGTGGGAGAAAGTTAAATTAGGAAAGGATTTATAATGTACTTGTTCCAGCAAAGCATATGGCTGAGTCCAGATCAGCACCTGCTGCAAGGACAGCCTGCTGTGATTGCATCGTGTTCCCAGGCTGGCTCCACGCAGCCGTGCTGGAGCCACCACTGCATGGGACAGAGCAAACAGGACAAAGAAAATGCTCAAGTGAGAATGTAACTCTGACCCAAACAATTACTGACAAGTAGAAGCTGATTAAAATAAGTGAATGTTGCTGAAGATTACAAATTTAAATTTCTTAAAATACAAAAAGGCACATTTACATCACTGTTTTGCAAGAACACTGCATACACCTGACTATTTTAAGTTAAACTGCTGCTGGCCCAGAGCTAGTTGTGTATTTTAAGCTTGGCATTCTCAAAGGTAAATTCTAAAGGAATCCAGTCCAAGCAGCATGCAGAGAAAACGCAACTATAGGTGCATCTATGCAGCTCCCTGTGAGCAGCAGGAAGGGCAGGAATGTGGTACAATGCTTTACCTGCCCCATTTTCTGCCTGTTTAAGTATCAGCAACCTATTCTCATTGGTTAGAAGAAAGGCTCTGCCTGTAAACTATCTAGTTTAAAGCAATGACAAGTTCTATTTATTGTTCAACTAAAGTAAAAGACATCCTTATATATGTCACTGTGTCAAATGGTAACTCTACAGTCTTAACCTGTGTACACATTCATACCCTATTAGCTATGCTGAATGATTTCAGCAGTTTTAGATTAAGCCAATTTCTCCCTTTCCTGGTTTAAGATGCTGTTGCAAAGCTCTTAAGAATGACACTGTACCAAACACGTGACTGTGATTTGTCCTTAGCCTGTACAGCCAGCAGGACCCCAGGGCAAAGCATTGTGGGTGGTCCTTGCGCCCCAGGCTGCTCTGAGCTGCACTCCAGCCCTCCCTCTGTGTCCTTCAGAGGCATTAATTAAAATGGGACTCACATCTGGAGTTCCTGTGTGTTTTCAGACAAGTGCATTTTTCTGTTAACACAACTAAAAGCTGCTGTTTGGTGGTGGGACGCTCCATGAACTGTAGGGATTCTCCTCTTACTGAGCTTTCAGCAGTGTCCAGCTCCTTGCTTGGCACAAGGGAGCCAGCTAGAAAGGATGGACTGGGGGAACAGATCTGAAATGCAACATTTGTCAAATTTCACATTTTCTGTCAGATTGCTCGCTTTTGCAGTAGTGGTTTTTCTGAGTGCTGTTTCCATATTAGCTGACTTCCACTCTTGAGAAGTAGAGCTAAAACCGGTTGGGGTTTTTTTTAGCATGGTCTTTCTCCATTACATTAGCTGGGTTTTAGACCCTGCACCATGCCTCCAGTGTTCACCTAGACACTAAACAGAAGTTATACACTGGCCCAGGGTGGCAATGCCACAGGAGCTCCCTGAGCCTGCTCCAGTCACAAGTACACGTGGCTCAACTCCTCCCCTCTGAGGGCTCTGCTGTGAGAGACTGAGCATCCTCCCTTGAGTTTGATTTGAACTGATAGAACAACTCCATGCAAAGCACCTGAAACACCATCTGCCTCCTCCTGCTTCCAAGTGAGCTGGAGGCATGGAGCAGAGCTGCATTTAGACCTAAGCCTGTTCTCACAAACCCCAGCCCTTGGGGCTGTACTTCCAATTCCCACCAGGAACGAAGGGGTTCTACTTGGTATTCTACTGCCAGGAAGTCTCCCAAATTTTCAAGCAAGTAAGTGTTCACAGTCAAATTTCAGGATGACAGGCTAAACCAAGAGATGTCTAATGCAATTCAGGTTCAGTTAAAAAAAACCATGTATCTCAACATAATTTAGGCAGGTAATTTTAAGATAATTGTTTTAAATTTGAAGGGGTGGGGGGCAGATCACATCTGAGCAATACTTGAATTAAATTGCAGTATTGATACAGTTGAACCAACTGTTTATTTACAATGATTCCTGAAAGTCAACAGCCTGAATACACACCAATATAGCAGCAATTACCTGGTCTAGTTAATGATGCCACATCGCCTCTCTTCTGCAGACAAAAAATGATTGGTCAGAGGTCACTGTTTAAGTTTCTTGCACGAGGGAAAATAGTACGTGCAAACAATTCCTTGATTTAAAGAGATTAAGTCATACCTACATAACAGCACTGAGAACAGCACAAAGTTGTATTGCTCTTCATGATCAGAAGCACATTTATCTTGCTTGTAAGAAGGACAGAAAGTTTCTTTGATGTAAATGTGCCTTTAGAAAGTGAGAACTGAAAACATTAATATAAAAAAGTCAAATAACTATTTCATGAAACTATATATATAAAAATTGAGTTATCACAACTAAAGCAGCAAATCAAAATCTGCTGAGGTTTTCTGGTATAACTAAAAAAAAAAAGTTAGTTTGTGTCCAAGTTCAGTAAGTCAAATGCTACCATTGACACAACAAAACTAAAACCCACAAGAGGAAATTGAAAAGTGCACAATGAAATTAATAAGTCTTGGATCAAGTATTTATGGAAAAATGGAAATGTTTGTCCGGTGGACTTGATAAGTAAGAATGCAAAGGAGGTATTAAAGTTTCTCTGCTCCAGGCTTGGCTTGCCGCTCCACGTAGAAGAGGATGTAGGCCTTGGCCTTGCCCACGGTCTCCTCGTCGGTCAGGGTTACAGTACTGTCGTTGAAGTGGAACCAGCGGCCCTCGTGCGCCGCGTACGCCGTGTAATGGCCTGAGCCAACGCTGTCGGGGCAGGGAGAGGGACAACAGTCAGGGACACACACACCTCACTCACTGAGGCACCTTCTCTTGGGGCTCAGGGACTGCCAGCAGCCTGAGGAAGGAAGGTACTCACAGCCCTCCACAGCAGATGCTTCCCTTTTTGAGCTGTGGGGCTCAATGTTCTCCCAATTAAAGTTTTACAAGAACACACTGTCTTGTCCCTACTACTGGTACTCTCAACAGATCAGTCCAGGCCTGAGAAAAGTTGAAAGACTCCAAGTAACTTTACTTCAAAATATGCCCAGCAGCCCACCTTTGGGCTGCCGTTGTTCCAGCCATGCACACGCATTTCTTTAGTATAAATGCAAATGTACCTTCCAACATGAATAAAAGAGGAAAAAATATTCCTGTTTTGTAGTAAGCATTTCAAAGTGAGGCATTAATTTCTGGAAATTAATGGAATGCCCTGATAACTCCTCTTGGTTTAAGGCTTTTCATTTGTAGAGGCACCAGACATATTTTCATTTTATCTCACGCATGTAGTCATTAACCCCAAAGGCTGCCAGGGGGCATTCACAGGATTGACTCTATTGGATTTATCTAAATTAATTCAGCTTAGCTCCCTGCCAGCAGCTATGAACTACACTTTATTTCCTCCAGTTAAATTACACTCCCTAGGGCCAGAAAGCCCTTCATTAACTCTGCATGTACCTCAGTGGGAGAAGGTGTGTGCCAGGAGGACAGGCTGGCTCCCTGTACTCACCCTGAGCCGTGATGCACAACCACGGCCACGAGGTCATACAGGCAGCTCTCTGGGCCACTGTTTTCAGGCTGTGGTAGGAAAAACCAGAAAACTCTTCAAATCTCAGCAGCACCCACTGTAATTTATAATAAAGCCATACGTCATGGAACAAATTCCTGCAGGAAGTGTCAGTAAGTCTTCTTACCTCTAACAAGTAGCATTTCATGTCTAGGCCTCGCAAGGGAAACTCAACATAGGTATCAACCTTGTTTCTCAGATATGCTGTCCAGTGAAAGCGTTTCAAGTGTAAGCATAGCACCTACAGGGGAACAATTACAAAAGGTGTGTTAGAGGAGGAGGCTGAACTCAGTGCTGGACATTGCAATAGTCATGGGGAGGGGGAGGTCGTGGCTGAGCCATTATTTCCTTTGACATTTTGTCACACCGTTACTTCTCATGCTTATACAAACCTTTGGTAGTTTCTGAATCCAGAATTTTTTGGTGGACTTCTGTTTCTTTTTGCATTTGTGACACATATACAGCTCTGTCTCATCAAGTTCTTCCAGGTCTGTGAAACTGCGAAGACAATCTAAAAAAAGCAGATAGAGCAAGTGAGTTTCATAACATGAAATACAACAAATACAGCAATATAGGTGTGCTCATCTGCTGCAGTCATTCTAGTTATATCCATCTGAGCAGCAAAAAAGCTGTGTAATAATGTCCTAATACAATAATGTATTGTAACATGCAATGTTCCCTGTTCCTGAAAGCAGCTAGAAGTAGTTTGAAAGAATAAAACAGGCATTCACAAAGTCTCCCTCTTTCAAACAAGATTCCATCCAACATTCAGCACAACTGCTTTCAAACAAAGATAAATGACTTTCTAACATAAAATATTCCACTTTTAAAGCTTGTTTGGCTTTAAATACAAAGTGAACAGACACAACAACAGGGTTTTGTTGAATATTTCATGATTTTTCAGCAAGTATATTCACAAATCTGTAAAAATTAACATCCTGTAAAAACCAAGATCAGTAACAGCACTGCTGCCCAACCTGCTGAACTGCACTGATGTGGTTTAAATGCGGAACCCCCAAAAGCCACCCTCACTGTGGGCACAGGCACACGCTTCCAAGGACAGTGCCCTCGCAAACACCCACAGGCGACACTGCAGATCAGTGGTTGGGAAGAGTGAAATACACTTTAAACACTCTGACTAGAAAGAAAATCCTCTTAGGCCTGGGATGATGTCATTAGCCAAGCTCTCTTACCTCGTAGCGTGCACATTGGTCCACTCTCTTGGTTTTTAGTACGTTTATTTCTGAACTGACTTGGAATATCTAGCGAAAGGTCTAGAAAAGCAAAGATTTAAAAAACAAAATCAGGGCTGAATAGAACAATGTCTGGTCTTTCCAGGTTGAAACTCTGGGTCTGTCATGTGACATCTAAATAAAGCTTCAGATTTATTTTTCTTCTCTAAGTCACATGTTATTTGGAACACCAGAGGCACCTTACCTAGGAATGGGTCAAACTTTCTAGATTCAGTCCCACATATTAGGCAGTTGACTTCATTTTGAAGAATGCCTCCAAAAATGGCAGTGACAACAGTAGACGCTCCGTTTCTAGACAAACCACATCAGAGAAGTACAGTCAGCCAGAAAGCCTGAGCTCAATTCCCAACACCTGTCCCATGTTTGGAGCTCACACCTCCCGCTGCCAGGCAGAGCTGATGGACCAGGGACTGGGTGCTCCAGGCAGAACTGCAGCTGCCCAGGGGCCCATCACACGTGTGTGGTGGCTACACTGCATCTACACTACATCTTGGGCCTAAAGAAAGGGTGAATTGGGGTGCTCTAAGCAGATGCTCAAACTGCCAGTGTTGTGGTGCAGTTGGGTGTGTTTTTATAGTGGAGCTGTACCTGACGCTCACACAGGTCCAGGATTTTAACCCTGTAATTAAAGCTTAATCTGAAACAAAAATTCTTTCTTAGGTAGGTCAAGCATATTTCTGTTTTAACTCTACACCCTTTCTTACATGTGCTTTTGACTTCTTTGAGCACATTTTTGCACTTCACTGCCAACAACAGCTTAAGTTGCATTAAGACATGATAAACAATGTGCAGTATCAGCGTTGTTCTCTAAGCTTTCATTACTTGCCTACTTAATTTTTTTAGCAGATTATGCAATGGGCCTGCTTCTCATAGTCCAATTTAAAAAGCACACAAAACAAATTTTAGGTTACGTTATTATACAACTCCTGCTACTTTGTGCTCGAAGACCTGACACTAAGGCTTGCAGAAACCTGTATTCCTTACCTGCACTCCACCTACATCTTTACAGCTCCTCTGAATGCTTCCTGAGCAGGAGGAAATAGCTCCTCAAATAGACTGGTGCACAAGAAGAGAGCATTCACAGCCTATTTATTACTTTACTGGAGGCATTAAAGTGCAGGTGACCTCACCAGAAGGGCAGCTTACCCCACCTCACTGTGCATTTGAACAGCCCTTCTCAAGACAAATTTACAGTAGAGAGGTGAACAAAGGTTAAATTCTCCTTAGTTTTTGACATTCAAAATGTTGACAAAACAAAAACCGTTTAGACTTCAAATACATGTCAATTCTACAAGCATTTTAAGATTCTTTTGGGGGATTTTTAAGCATCAGCAACACAACATAAATGCAGTAAAGAGCACAGTTTGAACTCTAGACTTTCCCTAACGAAGCATCTATAAAACCCTGCATATCTCAGGCCTGCTTACTCTGTCCTAATCAGTATAGAAGGGGAAACTCGAACTCAAGTTTTCTGTAGGGGAATTAAGGACTTAGGGACCAAATGTGCAGGCTGATCTGACAACTTTCCTTCCTGAAGCAAATAAAAGGTTTTCTCTCTGTGAGAGTTTCAATCTGATAGAAAACACAGCTGGGACAGAGTTCAGAAACAACAGTATTTTGAGAAGTACAGAAAGAGGAGTGAAACACACAAATTACACCTGTTGCAAAGTACATAGTAGCATGAAAATCAAAACTGTGCCCAAAAAAAGCACCAACTGTAACTGTCAAGTGATACACAAATGTAACAAGATCATCTGCAGGAAAACTGACTTCAAGTTCCAACTGCACTGCTCAGTCATTAATCCAGGAGGTCTGTTGACAATTTAAATATCAAAATCCTTGGCCATCATTTTTGCTCCTGCAGCAATCAGGCTATCTATCACCCTAAGACAATGATATTGTCTGAGGAGAAGAAAGAGTTCTATGGGGTATAGAAAATAGTTTTTTATTTCTGAAAGACTAATGAATTAAAATGTCTTTACAACTTAGCCTGTATGCTCACTCACACCTATGAAAACTGCTGATCTAAGACACTTCCTTTTGAAAGGACACAGATCCTACAGAATGCTCATCTTTATAACCTGCAGCTTTGCACTGCCTAAAATTAGAGGCACTAAAGAAAACTTAAAACAAGAAACACTGAATCTGAAATTTCACAGCCACCACATACAGACCCCTGCAAAGGAACAAAGGCTTTGAAGAAATTAAAAACCACTTACATGCAACATTTGTTGCTTGCAGACAGGTTAGAATTTTCTTGCAATATTACTGAACGTGAAACACCATTGAAGCCACCCTGGAGTTCCAAGTGTAGATGGTCCAAAAGGTAACGCATGAACTCGTGGGCATCCTGTTGCTGGTATCCCCTTAAGAGAAAAGGAAACAACAGCAAAAAAATTGCTTTAGAGGCAACACACAGCAAGCACCAGGGTCACAGGATAGCAGACTTTCCATGTGTGCTTGGTACCAAGAAAGTTTTCCAAGCAGCCTCTGGAAAAGCACAGCAATGTCCTGACAAATTCAGTGATTCTGGTCCTTTGCAGCTCGTGCTCTCTGTACGCCTCTTTTTGCGAATGGAGAAACCTTTAAGAATATACAATTTAGACAGGAAGACAAAACACCAAGGAGCAGCAGACACCTGCCATGTCCTCACACACTGAGCTAACAGAGCTGCCACATTTTGAACTGGCCTCACCAGCCCCGCCTCTGCCAGGGGCACCCCAGGACTGTGGCCCTGTTAACTGAAATACACAATGGATGGTAGCAGCAGTGGCTTCTCCTCTGCCTCCTTTGGTACTGACTGTGTTTGATTTGGACCTCAGCAGAACTGCTTTGAATCTCATTGAGACAGGGCACTATTTGTCCCTGCTTTGAATCTGCTGCATATTAGGGTCAATATATTGTAATCTCAAACCTGGTAAGATTCAAAAGAAAGACACCACAAAATGTATTGTTCATGTGGGATGCAGAGTCAGTATTTCTGAGTGGTTCTCATTCAGTCACTGATCCCACTCACTTTGGCAGGTACAAGTGTTTGCTTGTCTGTTTGTTCCCCTCCTCACCAAAGGCAGAAATTTAGTCTCTAGGTTTGTTTTCCACATGGATCTTTCAGGACCAATATGAAGTCTGAAATAATTAGGACGAGAGCACCATTTCTTCTAGGATGAGATCTACAGCCATGCTTGGAGTTGCACACCTCCACTGCGTAACTCACACACCATTTTCTGGGAGAGGGAGGTAATGGTGGGGTATTCAGAGCATCTCTTGAGCATTTGGATTTGGTAGGACAGGGCTCCAGTCTCATGTGCTGTGCCATCAGCAGCAACGCTGCTCAATCACCATCATTATTTCACCACTAACAAACCTTAGCGAAAAGAACAGAGAAGCCATCAGGATAAAATGTGCCTTTTAAGTTATTTAAGCTAAATCATGCATCAAATTCAACAAACAACTTCTGTTCACTTGCCATTAAGCTGCACGCTGAGACAAAGCAGGAAAGGATACATAGTGAAACACTGAAAGCTTTGTGCAACACTGACGTAAGTGTGTGCAGGTCGTTGTAGGCCAAGCTACAGCAATCCCTACACAGCAAGAGCTGGCTTCCCCTCTTCCTCCTATCCATTCTTCCAAGCTGTTTTATCAGGCCTCCCTCCCCTTTTCCACCTCACTACCCCACCTAAGTGCTGGCACTAACTGTCAGGTAGGAATGTCTGGGAAAAAGAAATGTGTTTTTAATTCAAGTGCTCAGGGGAGGGAAAATCCCGTAAGACTCATGGCAGAGTATCCAGAGGTGGAGAGAAATGAGAACAGACTCGGTGCAACAGAAATATGCAATGTGAGGCTGATGTGCTTAGTGAGGAACACAGATATGTCCTACAAAAGTATTGCTAGGAGATAACTGAATAAAAATAAATATTTTCACCTTGTAGTATTACAGTAATGCTTTCTTTCACACCAACAGCTTTAAAATAAATCAAGGAGTCTGTATATAGACACATGGGCAGCACTACCTACCTTTTACAACAGAAAACCCAGCGCACAGAAACACTGCTGTGCATCAAGAGGTCACAGTCCTGTACAGCCAAAATAGGATTTATTGTCCCAAAGTTGCAAAATAATTATACATTTGTTAAAACAAAGTAGTAAAACCGAACTCTGCTTCAAAGCTACATGTTAATTGTGCACAACTTTGAAGTTGCTGAGGTAACACAGGATTTGCTTAGTTTACTGAGTACAATTTTTTCAATAACCACATAAACAACCACATTAAACAGCTGAAGATTATATTTATGGAAAATCTTTGCTTCAGACACCTTTTCAACATGGAATTCCTCATAAAAGAGCTTGGCACACTTGCTCTGCAACAAATAAGTCTTTGGAATCATTCCACAATGTTGGCTGTGCTCCCAGTGCATGTATTTATACTTGCATATAAGTATGCCAATTATAGATGGAAAATTCTTTGGATTTGTTAAAAGGCATAATTATAGGATACAGGTCTTTAAAAGGACACGATGATATGGACAATGCCCTTCAGCAAAAAGCAGAGTTACTCCGATAGTCTGCTTGTGTAACAAAACTGATGGCCATCCACCTGAAGCAATTCAATTCAAGCCCACTCTTTTTCCAAGTGGCAAGAGGATAGGATATAAACAGGACCAGTTACCAGGGAAATAGAGCACACTATTTGTACAGCAGTAAATCAGCAAAACACACATCTTGCAACTCGGCATGAGGCTGCAGAACTGCCCTGGCATGCAGCACAACAGCAGTCAGGGAGCAGGACCTGCACAGCAGCAGGGAGCCCAGAGGCCCTGCAGTTGTGCCTCTAGTAACTACAAATGGCATTTTCTACTCCCTGCTGCAGTGTGAGGCAGAGGGGCATGGAGGGCAGCAGCAGCAGCAGTTTTTTCTATAACCCTCCTCAGGGAGATCAGCACTCACAGTCCTTCGCTTTCTCAACCGAAATCTCATTGGACTAAAACAACGGAACCCATTTCCAGCTGCTCCTCCCCTGCCCCACCACTTCAGGCTTCATAAGCACACCCCAAAGTGGCTGCTGTGCTGCCAGCAGGCTGCTGGCTCCATCTTTCTTCCACACATCCGTCCATCCACCTTCTCCTCCCCATCTCGCAGGGAGCACACAAGACAGAACTGGAATTTCAGCATCATTAGCTTTTACAAGGTTCAATTAAGCACTGAACAAATTCAGATTTTCTCCCTGGATCATGTGGGAGTGGGGACTTGTTAGAAGCAGGTGACACTATTCTCCATTTGACTTTATGAGCTCCCTTATCCATTAATCGTGGACATGCTCCCAGAAAACTGGGAATAAAAAGGGAAGAGGGAGAACCCCAACAAACAGCACTTTTTCTTTTAAAAGCTGTGACAGAATCCACAGTGCTGAAAATTTGCTTGAGGAACTTCAATGAACAGGTTCCTCACTTGGTCTAACAAGAATTATAGAGAAGACTGTAATAGGGAAACTGGTCACAGACATTAGGGATGATGTTTGTTTGCCTATAATGTTTTGGTCAATGCTTGCAACTACTGGTATTAAACTTCCTTGATTCTCATAAGCCAAGTGAAACATAACTGGCAGTGTGAAGAACAGAATAAGCAGATTTGTGGTTTTGGGTTACTCATTGAGCAGATGTGTTCACAGCATCTTTTCAGCACTGCTGGAGATATAACAGAAAAGAGAACATCTTTACTATCTGAGAACATGGAGCAACTTACCTTCATCACAATATATCCTAACAGGTTTCAGTGCTCCTTTGAAAGAGGTTCGGGGGCCAGGACAGGGAGACCTTGGAGAGGAACGATACTTGGGTTTACTTGGGTAACCTTCTTTTCCCCTTTCTCTTTATCGTCTGTTTTGTCAGTATGGGCACAAAATGCTTATTATGCACAAGATTTTTCTCTTATAGCCCTTATTTCATGTCCAGCTGGTGGCTACAGTATTTTGAGAGAATCAAGGAAGTTTCAGCCAGTATGTTTGCATTTAGGCCTGTAGGTGCTGTATCTTTTTTAATCTGACTACATCACTTTCTTACTGCAGCCAAGCCTGGGTTCTGTCAACACCCTGTACTTGGCGCTTACCTACCAGTCAATAGCTTGACTCTTTCGGAGCACTGGCTCAAAGGTACAACTACCAGTGTTTCTCATTTGAGATCTCTGTCCTTGAGATCTCTGTCCTCTCTGACACTGCTACATGTGGTAGAAGGGCAGAAGGAAAAAGTGAGCACTACTGACAAACACAAACTGTTGATCAAAGCAAATATCCTTTTCAAAGCACGTTTGTAGGCCTATGGAAAGCTGCATAGAGTGCATCCAGTGGATGCAGCCCATTTTAGACTAGGACACCAGCAATATGTGGTTGCAATCAATAATATTGTTATTTTTTAAAAAAACTTACCTAAAATTTGGCATTATTTTCCAAACAACGTAAAATAAAGACTCTGGACTAAATGCAGTTTGGCTTCCTTGCCATAAAGCACAGAGTGTCTTTCTGAATTCTTCCACAAGTGAACTGTAAAGAAAGTAAAAGCTGGTGTTTAATGTGGGTTTGTCTTACAACCCTTAGACATTTATGTGTTCAATGGTACAAGTATCAGAAATTAGCTGGGTTCAGACTGTAATGACTGGGTAGATAGCCTTTCCAGTACCTTCAACGATTTTATGTCCAAAATCCTACCCATAATGTTGAAGACACACAGCTTAGGAAAATTACATTTCAGATGTTCAGGACTCATGTGAACACCTATGCACTGTTTGCCATTTTAGTGCAGACTCTGCTAACATCATCCCTTTAACACTCCCTCAAACAACCTACAGATCGTGAATCACTTACTCCTGAATTTTTTTTGCAGCAGTAGCAGTATGTTGACTTGCTTGTCACATCCCCATGGCCCTATTTTAGCTGGAATTCAGTAGCATAACGTCTGCAGCACATATAAATAGGACTTCTTAACATGATTTAACATGTACGCTCCAGCACTACCTGATGTATCTGACTGCCTCTCCCTGCAGCACCAGACCTGTAACAGCAAGCTGCAAATGATACAAGTTTCTTTCTTTGTAGACAACTATTCTTCCGTGACTCTGTCCCCTGTGAATTGTGCAATATCACAAGTGTACAGTGGCCCCAGCAGCCCACATTTGCTGTTTCCTGCACAGCTCAGAGCTCACAAGGCACACACAGCTTACACATTGTTATCCCCCTGGCTCCTGGTGTGGTAAGTTCGTCGCCCTGCCGTCTTCCCATTCCTCAGCTCCACCGCAGGCAACTCTTTGAAGTAACAGCAAAACTGCTGAATGTTACTAGGAAAAAGGAAATAAGAATGAAATCCTTAAAGGGCAGAGGAAAAGGAGAATATTATGTATTCTGGAGCTTGTTCTTTTAAATGCATAAACACCACTTCATGCAGTGATAGAGGATGGCAATCACAAACAGTTCAAGAGACAAGAAATACTGTAGCAAATACTCATCTTCTGTAACCAACTGAGCAGATCTGAAAATATCATTGTCATCCCAACTTCCTAAAATAATTACATTTTGGCTCTGCTTTGACTAAGAGATACCCTGCCAGACTGAGCTATCATTTCGTAATGACCCAGACTGCATCTGCTGAGGAAGTTAACACATTTCACCGGCCTTGGCAGTGAAGGGGCAGTCTCCTGTTCTGCCCAGGACATGGCAGGTTTCCTCTGGAATGCTGCACCACAGGATGTGCCTCACACCATGAAACACAACTTCATCAACCCGCACACACCCCCTTCTGCAAATCCAGACACACTTCTGTCCAGTGGGAACTTGCCAAATTCACCTGCCCAACGCTACAGCACACAATGCCCGTGAGAGGGGCAGGAGAGCTGTGGAAGGTACCTGAGCGACTGAAGGATTGCATTCATGAAACAAGTGTTCCCCAGGTTCCGCAGGCCTGTGGCACAAAGGGCAGTGGTGCTTCCCTGGAATGAGAACAGTTAAGTTAAAGAAAGATTTATCGTTGCTCCACCACTTCCCTCCCTCCAGAGTCATCACTGTTGGATTAGCACAGATTTTAACAATAACCAACTACACTGAGTGCAGCTGCAAAGCCAAAGCAACCACCTCAGCAGCTCAAACTGCCTTGAAGTTCCATCTTGACATGAAAACTGTTTCTTACTCATTCCTGTCAACAGAAAACTATACCACATCTTTTCCTGTGCAAATAAATCTAGAATAGGACAACACAGAGTTAATCACAGGCTCTTACTGCCAAGGATTTGTGTATATATGTTAAATATTCACACTCCAATAGTGTTCAGTGAGAACTGGACTGCAATTTCCCTACAGAGCGTTTGAAAAATCGAAGTACCAATCCTCATCCATCTTTCCCCATGTCTAATATGCACAGTGTGGCCACCTCCAGGTTGATTTCAAGTCATCAGCACTAGTCTGAGTCTCAGTGGGGTTTTGTGGTGGCCAGAACGGGTTTTGAAAGATAGACAACAGCATTTATTTGGGAAATAAACGGTGAAGTTAGACTGTGCAAAAAAAAGGCAAAGTGTTGAAAAAAGAGAAGCGAAATCTACACCATTTACATCCTAGAACAATGAACCCACAGAAAAGCTTGCTTTTTGTCAAATTATCCCCAGGTTGGGTGGGGAGGAAAGGGAAGAGAAATATGGACAATGTTGTATTTATGATTCTAGAATCTGCAACACTTGGACCCATTCCACTGTCTACAAAATATCACACTGGAAGTTCATCAAATTTCTGGGCATTCTTCATTGTTCTAACAGAATTTAAAACCTGGGCTATCTTTTAGTATCTCAAAGTGCAAACACCACAGTGTCCTGAGCATATTCTTTTCTCACTCTTGCCCCAAGTGCCACAGCACAGCACTAATGCACACAGCAGTGCCCCTGCAGTTCTAGACAAGGATTCAACATGCCAACAATAAAAAGATAATCTGTTGTTAGAGGCAATACTGAAGTATTAATAAAACTGACAAAACAGCACAGCATAAGAAGAATAAAAGCAGCATTTAGTTCATGCTTTCTAATTCTGTCTTCTCCTTATCTAAATGTTGCCTGGAATTTTTCTTCTGGTTTTTACTGGCTAGGAGTTTTCCAGACAATGATGCTGTGTACTGCCATAGCAAGAAAGCCCCACTACTTCTCCCAGGCTTCCTCAATCTCTGCGAGACTGGGACAGTACAAGAAGCATAAACAGCACATTCAGATAACCCTGAACTGATTACAGTAGTGCATTTTTTAAAGCAACTAAACCCCTCCAGACTTTGCCAAACAGCAAGTGACTGCTTTGCTCCACCCTAGGCTCTTATTCCCATTCACATCCTCTCGGGCAGTTGCTCCTATGGCTGAAGGAGCTGCTGCTCCAGCTCCCTTTGGTGACACTGCAGTCCCACAGCCCAAGAGCTCTGCTCCATCTCTCCCTCATTTTCCCAAGGGTGAAAATGAAGCAGTTGAATACAGCTGGGTCAGTATTCTCCCCTCTCCACACTCAAAATCTGGGAGAAATTATGAAAATTAGAAACTCCCTTAATCCAATCTGTGCAAAACAGAGACATTTGATTTGGGACATTCTTTGTCTGGAAGAAACTATGCTGCCCTTCAGCCATCTAGCCAGGGCTGGATCCTCCTCTCCTGGGTGCTATTCTGCAGTTCTAAAGTTAAAATAGCTGGAAGATGCAATGAGGAGAAGAAAAGCTTAAAAGTAGTCCATAGTTTCTTATGAAAGCAGGTTTTACTAAGCTCTTTTAAAAAACTGGCAACATTTTTCATTTTTCCTAACAATTATTCTCAGCCTCCCCTCAAAAGAGTGCACCTACTTCTTTGCCTTCTGCACCTGGGGGAATAAAAAAATAAACAAAAAAATACAAAAGCCCCTTGCGTGCTCAGGAAAGAAAAGCTCCACCTTGACATGAAACCCTTCTGAAGCGCAGGGAAGCTCACAGTGTACATCAACAGAACTGCAGCAGTGTATCAACCATGCTTGTGTGTGAAGGGGCTTTTCTAGGTGTGTGGCCAGAAGATGCTGAAGTGCAACAAGCAGAATTTGGGTCTAGGCCAACTATAAACCTCAGCAGATTTACAAAAACCCTTTAAACTCACTGTACCAGATCTGTTGTACTTACATTTACTTTCAACAACTTGCTGTTCAGAGATGAGTTTTCCAATAGTTTTCTTTTCCTATGTCTGTCTGATGTAAAGGCTGAACTGTTGGAAAGCAATTAAAAGAGGTTATTTACCACAAAAACAAAGTATTGTGTGGAATGGACCAGATATAATCAACTCATGCTTAACAGAGTGATTCCATCTGTCACCAGTTGTCACTGACAGCAAACAGGCTCCCCATTGCTGCAGAGTCTGAAAATGGCCTGCACCTCCCTCGGGGCACAGCCCCACGGGCCACCAGGGAGTTAGTGCAGGATGTTCTGCCCAGGGATGTGTGCCCTCAAGCGTGGCCTTATTAGCAGCTACTTGTCATCTAAAATACCGATCTTTTTCCTAGGTCAAAGAAATAAAATACTTCTGTCAGGAGAATCGTCTAAGCCTGTAAGAATAGAACTTAAAAAAAATCAGGATGAAGTTAAGTTACCAAAAGTCAAGAATATGTGGAATGTTAGCACTTGTGTATTATGGCTGGCTTCTCTTACTTAAAAAAAAATACATGAAACTGCAACATTTCTGTAATACTAAGTTACAAAAATAATCACTTATTCTTTTGCATATCAGTGGAAATTAATGGCCCCTCAATTAAACCAGGTGATGATTTCTCTCTAATTTGATAGTGAAATCATAGTTTGTTTCAGGGTTTGGGGTTTTGGTTGGTAGGTTTGGTTTTTTTGTTTTTTTAAATTAAAAAGCCCTCCAAACATTCAAAAACCACCATTAGACAGAATGGGAGCCTGCACAGTATCATTTACCTCCCAAAAAGTCCGATCTCCTGGACGTTTCCAAAATACTGATGTGCACTTCTCATTATGCTTAAACATCTTTACATCTCATTATGTACCTGACAAGGCCACCAAAAGAGGATGGACAATAATTAAAATATTAATATAACCTACCAAGTAATCGATACACTTAACTCAGGGAGGATCCAGACATTTCCACAAATCACAGCAATTTCTTAGCAGGAGTCCTGGTGGAACTCAGGGGGCATCCTGATGTATGTGGAAGCACTGAATGCACACGTGTTCCCACTTGGCATTATGTAAGATTTTCAGGCAAACTGTGCAAGCACTCTTTGCTCCCTAACGACTGGCCACAGCACATACATCACCCAGATCAGATTATCTGCTTTCCACTGGAACAGCACCAGACAGAGGCAAAGGAAAAAATGTCTCTTCTGTACAGTTCCAAGTTCATAAGCCTTCTTAATCTTTTGGCTAGCAAATCAAACTATACAATTAATATGAAGACTACTTCCACATGCATTTTTGCTTCAATTTCTCTGATAAAAAAAGCTTATTTTGTTTTTTTTGACAAAGCTATGACAACACTATTTGGTTCATTCTGAAAAATCTCTCTCATTTCTATGGAAAAAGGCATTATTGTTTAGGTAGAAATAAAGCTAATTGATATCTAAATTCCTGCATCATCATATGCTGCTTCTGCAAGATTCATTGTATAAGAAACAAGACATGAGATCACTTAAATCCATTTGTTCTGCACCTCTGCTTCTCAGTGATGAAAAGGTTTTTAAACACACAGTTTAAAGACACACAGAAGGATTAAGACACACATAATTAGATACATACACACATATGAAACAAATACCATTTAAATGATGCAGTATTTCACGTCTGCCCAAGGCAGTCTGGATGCAAACAAACTACTTACTTTTCCAAGTTCTGTAGGTGCTCTCTGACCTTCTGTACCAGGCCCAGCTTGGTATCATTGACTACAAAATCATCACAGCGGTAACTGCAAGAAAAATATTTTTCAGAATATGCAAAGCACTTCAATGAAGCAGATCAAACCACACAAAGCTACATGTGGGAAGCACCAAAGGAATCCATCCAGTGAGGAGAACTGAGGAGCACAACACCTCACACTGAGCTTGGTTTCCTCTGAGAACCCCTGTCCAGCAAAAGAGGGTACAGGCAACATCTTATTACATGGTTTTTCTTCTAGTTTAGTTCTTTATTAGAAATCAAAAGCATGATATACTGCCTGGTCCAAGGCAGAATTCCAGCTCAACAAAAACTCAGTGTAACCAAAAGCAGACTCAGTAGTCTATCCATAGATTCATCAGAAAAGACCACTGACACCTGGTAAACAGAATACAAAGCTTTTATTAATTTTTGAACTATTTTAACATTGTAAAGTTATCACTGAAACCTGAAAGATGAACAGATACACACAAAACATAAAAGTTTGTGCTACTGAAAAAACATCAGGGAAGATGGACTAAGATCACCTGAGTTTTCCAAAGTCAGGCCAGAAGTCTGTGGCAACTTGCACCTCGTGCTTAACCACAAATATCACTCTATCACTCATCAGTTTCTGTACACACTGTGAAGTATCAAATCACAGCTTCAAATTTTGGCAGGCAAGTGAACATGTCCTGTGAGGAAAACTAACTTTGGATATGTTTAATATCAGAACTGTAGCTATGTCTCTCCTTTCACTTTGGCACAAGACTGACTCAAACGCAAAATACATCATCATCACCTCAGGCTACTCCTCTGCTGGAGCAAATCCACACTTGCTTCCTAATTTAATGAAGCTACTGACTTCAGGCACAACTGGAATTCACAATACTCTTTGTTGCATAAATCTGCAGTGATGCCAGTGTTACTTCAAACACTACATTCTTGAAAAGGCTACAGAGTTGAGAAAGTAAAGGCCCTTGCCACTGAATGGAGTCCCTAAGATCAGTCTGTTCAGGACCTCTGATTTTTGCCTCTAAAAAGAGAAATGAACATGACTCCCAAGCAGTTATGAGTACTTATACAAGATCTAGAAATTAGTAAGATTACCAGTAATGGAATTTTTTTTTTTACATTTTTAAAGATGGCCACAGACCAAGTTAGTTTGGGAGGGAGAAGAAGTCTGTTAATACGCTTATTTTTCAGCCATGTCTTAGGTAGTCCTCGTCAGCTTTTTCAGCCACCTACAATGACCTAATGAGGTGCTCCTGCATTTGCCACTCCCACAGGACACCAGGCTCCCAGGCCAACCCTCGGAGCACACCAGCCCAGCCAGCTGAATATCCAGAGTGGGACCCTCCTGAGCAAGAACACCCCGGCTACACCAGCACAGTTACACTGCTACTAATGCTGGAGTAGCCACTGTTGATAAAGCAGGGAATGGAAGCAGATACAAGCTTACTGAAAGCCTCTATGAGAACTCGTTGCTGAAAGATTATTTAATTGCTCCCATGCCCTGAAGATCACATTAACCTTACTTTCACATACCAGTTTAGCACTTGCCCCAAGATGGAAGAATAAAACCAAATACATCAATAAATGTCAGGGTCCTTCCAACACTGGAAAAGTACTTGTAAGTTTCACTTAGAATCAAGACAAACCCCTATTTCTCTTTTTAATGAGCAGGTTTTTTAAACCACCTCTCTTGCAACACTAAGGATTCAGCATTACTATTAGAAGTAACACCATTACCTCCAATCTATTTTGGATAAACCAAGTAAACAGGGTGAGTAGTTTATGTTTTAGTAACTCAAATTTGCTAAGCCCACACACCTTAAGGGTAAACTGCTGAGAAATTACATCCTATATGTGAAGCTGGCATTCAAAACAGATGCTCAATTTGTGATGCTCAGGATTATCGCAAATTAACAAACACCTTTTTGCACACAGCAGCTCTACAATATGCTTTAACAGCAATGGCATGGAACAAATTCTATACCTTCCAGAGGGTCCCTTATATGGCTTAGCACAGTATTTCCCTCTATACACTCTATTTTTAGTACCTCTGCTACCTCCAAGGCCTGGTCTCTGCTGGCCTCATTTGCTTCTAAACTGGCAGCGAGCCAGTGAATGTATGCACTGCTCTGGGAACAGGAGTGCTTAGTGCTGGTACAGTGCTCAGGAGGGACAGAACTTCATGCTGTGCTTCAAAGCCCTGACTAGATTTGAAGAATTTGAAGGATAGGAAAAATTAAGAAAACCCAGGTTTCCTCAGTTATGCCAATACTTTATATGAGTAAACAAAGAGCTCAACTTCTACTGTCTGGATAAAAGCCTTTTTACTCTTCTTATTTTTGCTGATAGTAGAACGCAAAATAATAGTACTAAGCAATCTCACTTTCCAATGCTCATGGCACCAGCACAGTCAGTTTGGTTTATTTTTTAAAGAGAACCATCCTCACAAAGACTAAAAAAGAATTTTCCTAAGTCCTTGACAGTTGGTTATTTTTACACCAGCCAGGAACACACACACCCCCCAACACAACTGTGTCCCTTTAAGGGATAACAAGGAGGGTAATGGGTGAGAAATCTGACCTGCAAACTGTGTCTGGGATTAAATGAACACAGGAAACATATTATGCAAATATATAAACAGGGCAGCCTTTCTTCTTCTGTGCCAACTGTCTGTGCACTGGCACAGAGAAAACCAATTTACAAGAGTCCTCTTTCAGGAAAGCAGGGTTCTTACGCGTATCGTTTTACTTCTCGTGCACAAAAAACCAACACACACAGCAGGAGAAAGCATCCTACGATAGTCTGAAGACAAAAAAGATCTGTACTTCTTGCAAACTCTTTGTGTGTACTACTTTAGAGCTAAGTGAAAGGCTGATTACCTCCAAAAAGTGGAATTCAGGACTCTCTTTTTCTCAGCAGTTGCAGTCTCAAACGTAACTTAGTCTGAGGGTTTAGTATTGCATCTATTGTCTCAAAAGTGACCAAAGAATCAAGAAGAGAGTTGTACTCTCATAATAAATAAAATATTACCAAATTCTCTCAACTTTTCCACTGTTAAGACTGAGCAGCTGAATAGGAGGACAGAGCAAACAAACAACAAAACCCTCTGGAAAGACTGCTTGACAGGTTATGACATGGCCAAATAGAAAAGCCCATACAGGCCTGTTCACTGCTATTATCATGCAAGCCAAGGAACACAGTAAATCGGGATCCATAAGATAAAAATGGAGTAAGAGCATTCTACTCAACTTTGTGCAGTAAACAGAACTGCAAATAAAAACATAAAAGCCAGCACTGCATCAAAATATCTCCATTATTTTTAGAGTAGAAGTAAAATTCAATTAAGTCTAAGGATGGTATTTTACTGACTTTCAAATTATTGAGGCAGCCCACACCAGTAGCATAAAATATCCATCTTTACATAAAAGTTCACTTAAAAGAACTACCATGGCATAAACTTAGCAATGTCTACTGGATTCATGACCACACTAAAGTTAACAAACAGCCTTTTCAAAGTCACTCTCTACAATAGCTAATCATGTCTCAAATTTACCCAACTATTTGCTTTAACTGGCACCACTATTTGACAGCAGCCTCCACAGTACTGTCCAAAATAAAGGGGGGAAAGTGGATCTGAATGCCTTCTGCTTCATCTTTAAACTTCTGTGCTCATTTCAACTGGGTACAGTAACAAATTCAAGTACCTTTTTCTGATTATCATGTGGGAAAAACCTGAAATACCCTAATTGAAAGCAAAGATAAACTGCTTTTGAAACTTGTTCAGCTTCACATTAGCACAGGAGTTATAATTTGCTGGTGAATTACCCACAACAGGAACTCCCCAAGGCAAAGCTGGCTACAATTAGTTCCAGTTCATCCACAGATGACTCAGCCTCGACTACAGCAGAAAAGACATCACATGCTAAACTGCTTCCCTTGTGTGCTAGCACAAACATGTGCCTCCCCAGGTGCAGGTCTGCCTGCCCCTCACCAGCACAGCTGGGGTCAGTAACAGATCCCACTCCCCCCCGTCTGGCTGCTGGTATTTTGCAATGCCCACACTGGGTTTGGGATAAGCTCAGCAGGGTGCTCAGACTTATCCTGCTGATAAGGTCAGCAGGATGCTGCTGTAACTCATCAAGCCTCAGCAAGCTGAGAACACTATTTGTCATAATGGAGATATAATCAAGACTTCAAATACCCTGCTAAAATTCCTCCACAGATTATTACCTTCAGAATGACTAGAAGACAGGGCATAATTCAAACAAAACAAAAAGCCACAACATAGAACTCAGCTGCTACCAGTATTAATTGGGAAAGTGAAAATTGCTTCCCACAGCTGTTGCAATGCTGGTAACCTGTGCATATGTATCCCTTAGAAAACTTGTCTGTTTTCTCATGTATTCACACAGGAGCAGATAAAAATGCTGGTCATTAAAACAAAATGCAAATAAAAGCAAAATTCTCCTGCATCACAAAGCTACTGCAACCTTTCTTCTATGTTTAAATGCCTACAGCTGCTTGCACCATCTGAGCAGCTTTTGAGCTGCTCCAAACAACATTTCTTCAGGTGAAATCACTTAACTGGGGTTTGACTTGCAAGGGATAGAAGTATGTGTTACAGAAGCATTCCTCATAAAACTGAATACCCAAACTTCAACAAACAGATTTTTCCCTGATGAACTACCCAAAAGACACCCAATTATTTGAACAAAATACCCATTAGAAGAGCTATATACTCAGTAATTTTACAAGACTGTAACAGGGATTTCCCCGAGATTTACACTGCTCAAACCCACACTGCACAAGTACCAACGCACGGGAAACCATGGAGCACCTGCAAATGGGGAAGCACCTGTCAGCAGGTTTGCTTAAGGGGAAAGAGGATGGAGGATGCTGAGGCAAAAAGCAGTGCTTTCCACTGACTCCCAGTCTGTGCCCTCTGGGGAACAAGGACAATGGGGAATACAACATTAGCAGCATCAATATTAAGTTTCCTTGAACAGTGCTTATCACACTCCAAGAACCCCACAGAACGAATCAGCCCAGGCCATTGTGCTGTTTAAAGAAATGTTTCTGATTCTTCTCCTTACTCTTGCCAGACACTTGATGCTGCTTCCCAACAGGATCCATCACTTTCCCAGACTCACAGAAGGTACACACACACACACAACTCGAGTTCAGATCTCTTGGGCAGGTACTACAGTGTAATACTTTACTTTCTGAATCCTGACAAATAAAGTATATGTGAAAGGCTTCCACCAGCTTGATGAAGGAGTAACTACAACCAAACAGCTTTCGCAGTTGAGAGGTTTGGGTCTCCATACCCCAACACAAACAGAAGCAACTTCGAACCCCATAGCTCTTATTTTGAAAAGTTTCTTCTGTTTAAGTCATTTGACATGTGAGAGTTTAGGCACAGCCAGTGTTACAATGCACATGCAAAAGCAGTGTTCCAAAAAGACAGGTCTGGAAATCAAAAGATGAAATGCTCAAAAATGTGTGTAATACAATGCTGCACAAGAGACTGATGTTTTCACCTTCTAGTATATATACGTCAAATTGCAGTGTTTAAGCCCTTACCAGTATGTACTGTAACTACTGCAATCCATACACACAGTATGCTGAACTTTCTCCTGTTTTTCTGTTTTCTTATGATTGGTCATAGGAATCTGTGCATCTTCATAATGCTTTTTTGCATGGCCATTCACATATCTAAAATAAATGAAAAAGAAAGAAGCTTATACTTCTAAACAGCTAATTAACATTCATTTAAAAAATAGGAATATAAAAGGCATCCAGTATTTACACAGGCATTAAAAAAGACAATTCACTTGTGTGAAAACACCGGTTAAATTTTCCAACATTTTCCCCCTTTACTCTCTCATGTGGTCCAAATTAGCCCCTCCATCTCCTTGTACCAAACCCAGGATCTGTGCTCATAACAGTCTAATGCACTTCCACAACTGAGAAAATCCTAAACTCCCTTTATCCGTACCTGTAGTGCAGGTACTCCGTACTGCTTTCCCATATACTCTTCTTATGGCGCTACCTTTTTTCCCCCCAGCACTTGTGTTGAAAGCATCCCCATTTTCAGCTTTCCCATTTTGCAGCATGATTTAATGTTACAGTCATCGAGTTCATGAACTTGAAGGGCTCTGGAGCTTGTGGTTACATAAGGGAATAAGAAATCTAAAATCCTGCAGCTCTTTTGCTGACACAATGAGCATTTTCATGCCCAAAGTCTGAGATACAGGAAATTATGCACCTTTAATTTTAAAAAAATTGTCCTTATAAATGCAAGAGCCCCAAGGCATATTATATCTTCTCATTCAATTATTTTCCATTCTAAGGATGGGAGCAGTTTGGAAAGACAAAACAAACTGCATAAATAACTGACTCAATGTCTACCAACTGCATGTAAGAAGGGCCATTTGTGGACAGTACTAATATTTTTTTAAGATTAGCAACAATTAAAATATTCCAATTATTTATTTCGCACCATTGCATACCATGAAGTATTTCCCGCTCTCTTAGCTCTCATCAAGTATAAATTTATTAAATAAATAAATAAATAAATAAATAGAGGGGAGAAAAGGGCTGGTGTCAAAAATTCTGACTAAGATACATTATTAAAACTGTGGCACTTACTGCTACTCAGATCAAACAAACAAAACCTTGAGTTTATTCAATCCACTTAAAAAGATGAAGTCACTAAGTTTAATGATGCTTTCCCAGAATAACAGCACACCAGCACAGATCTTACCCAACAGATGAAAACACGTTCACATCTCAGATACTGCCTAAATGTCAACAGTAACTGCATTTCATAAGTATGTGCATCTCAGACATTTATGCAGCAGCACATTTTCTACAATTATCCTGATGTATAAATAACAGCATTGACTGTATCATTCATCTACAATGTATTTGGAGTACTTGAACTAATACAGACATCAAGCAGGTGTAGCCTGAAGGAATTCTGATGGCAGCTAAGTTCTTACATGCTATAGCAATAACTTTAGGCCCAAACCTACACTGCAGTACATTTAAGCTATTTACAGTCTCAGCTGAATAGTTGCTGTTTCTCTCAAAATAAGATGTGTCAACTTGTGGCTTTCCCACAATTCTTACTGGGTTTATCTTATCACAAAAGAAACATCTTCCACAGTATGCAACTTTATAATAACCTACTAAATTATCAGTTCTCCAGACACTTCTTGAACTGAGCAATCACATTTACCGTTCACTTTACTTGAAAAACCCAACGAAATAAAACCCCCGTATCTTGAGTATAATCTCTGGACTCTCATAAGGTAGCAAAGAACCACGTTAAGCATAAATATACAGTGTTAAATGAGATAATGAAAGGCTTATTTCAGGGAAATTTTGAATGAACTACCTCAGAGTCAAGCAACAAAGGAGAAAGATAAAGGTGTGATTAAAATATTTGCACACTAACATTGTACCCACCTTCCACAATGGACACTCGAACACGTCAGACAGACCCAGGGACTTTTATTTGACCGGCACACTACAAAAGATTTAAAAAAAAAAAGGGTCAAATGAATGAAGTCTACTTGATTTTAAAATACAATACAAAAAAAAAAAATCAAAAGGACAAAAACACTGGTAAACCTTCCGATTTTTTTGTCTGGCTTTTAATAAGACAGTCCAGTGAACACAGGATAAAAAGCTACAGCACTTCTGTTTCATAAAACTTGTTCTACAAGAAACCATTTTAAAGACAGTATCACAAGAAAGCCTGGCAATCTGATAAGAAGCACAGAGAATAAATTACTGTGCAATGCATGATAATACACACCGTTTATACAATGTGTATTCCTACTCTGCAGTGCTGATAAAGAATTTATCCATAATGATTTCACCCTCAGTCCTGCACAAGCAGCTGAAAGGTTAAAATGTAACACCAGTGCTGTGCTTCACGAACTACTCAAGACATCAGAAGATGTTATCTAAGTTTTTGGCTGTCAGATTTTAAGTCTAGAAAATTTAAAACATGGATGTTTAAAGCTAATGGGCTTAAACAAAAACAATGGCAAATACTAAAAAAAAGATGAAACACCATTCCCAGGGTACAGCCATAGAAATGGGATATTCCAACTCTAATTCTAACCCAGCAGCATGTCACTGAAAGAGGGATGCTATGAAATACAGCACTTAGATTTGAATGAAATAAAATTGCTAACTATCCATTACCACAGAATTTACAAAAATAATATTACACTTTCAAATACCCAACTAACACGATGACAAAATTAAAATAAGATGCTAAGTGCACTGCTACAGGGGCAGAAAACAAAAATAAAATACTACTTTGATTATTCTCAAAATACAAAAGAGTATGATACCAGATAGTTTTTCTACACACCATAAATTTCTGCTGCTTGGAGCAGCCAGTCAAGAGTCACAGAGGAAAGAGAAGACATTGGGAACACGAAGGCCTGTGAGGCCAGGGGGTAGAGAGACAAAGAGAAGAGGACTGACGCTGGTTGTACATGTCAACTACTTACATTGTTATTTACAGTGGGAAAGCATGAGAACAGCCTTCCCCTTCTGGAGTCACACCTCAAAACAAGAACTGAAGCAGCTCAGAAGCTGCTCCAGGGTAGGATCAATCTGAGCAGGCTAATTCAGGACTTGTGGCAAAACTCAAAACACGGTTCACCAAGCTATGAACCACGGTATACAGCAAACTGTTAAGATCAAAGACTATCAGAGAAGATCAAGCTAAGAAAAGTAGTTTCTTTATCAAATTAAATGTTCATTAAAAAGGAAGGGGTCAATTTTGAAACAGCAGAGAACTGGCAAGCTTCGCTATTTAGAAGAGCTAATATATTTTTCCACTACCAGATTTTACCTTTTTGATTTAAATCAGATGGAAAAAACAAAGAGTACACTGCTTTTTAAACAACTGGTTTTTGGATCAGAATTTATTATTACAAATAGCTGCTGTATGTCAATTCAAAAGCTAAATCCAAGGCACGTTTAAAACGAGAATGTTACCGTACAATGTGGGGGAAAAAAGGCACATTCTCCAGAAATATTTTTTGAAGTAAATACTTTAAACTCTCTAGTCAAGACTCCAGAACTGGTTCCTTCAGCTGCTTTACTTGAGAAACACATTTTTTCACATGTCTCAGTTATCTGGCATTGGTTCTCCAAAACTCAATTTTTCTATTTCCAAAGCTGTTTATTCCCACAGCTGTGATGGTCATCTGCAATAGATAGAAGGAAGCCAGGTAGAGCTGTTTTAGTTCACATTTCAAGTCAGGAACGTGGAAGGAGTTTGTCTAATTTGACCAAAATGTTACTAAGAAACCCAAAATTTAACACTGGCAAACAGAAGAGAAAGGGAAAATCTTAAACAGCCATTATCAATTAAAAATGGGCTAAAGGAACCACTGGTCTACCCTGATACGATTTTATTTGCTTGAATTTCACAAACTGCAAAATATTAACCAGAAGGAAAGAAAAAGAAGCCAAAACCATTCATGCACTTAATCTGTGTTTCAATGCTGCATGAACAAAGCACTACCCTACACTTTCCATGCCAGGGACATTAAAAGGTCTTCCTAGCATTAAAATCCTAGCAGAAAGCTCCCACTTAGAAATAACATGTTTGCTTTCACTATGTTATCATCTATGCATGGAACTGGTTCTCAACCAGTAGGTCAAAGCATTATGATGGAAACTGTTACTCCTACTTTCCACCCCTACCAGACAATTACAATTTCACATTAAGGTACTTTAAATACCTGTACTGCTTGTTTGTCAAGTGCTAAATTATACCAAAGTAGTGCTCATTCTGCAGGTTTAAATATTCTGCACAAAGCCAGCAAACAAGTCCAACTTCTGTACAATGCCAAAAAAAACGCATACACTAAAACTTTCCATCTTTCATATCAGGGAATAGGAAAAGATGGCTCATTTGTTTACTTTAACTTTTAGGAAGAACTTTGCTCCAGTTGCATCACATCAGAAATGTGTAGTTTATCTTCTGCACAAACATCTCCACCCACAAAAAATTCACACCACATGGAGGTGACTCCCACTAAGATTAAACACAGAATCCAGTATTAAATCTGTGACCTCTGTTAAATTGAATTGCTCTGTTCCCAGAGAATTACACAACTGATTTTTTAACACATTGCTGAAGACTGCATTTGGTATTTCTCTGAGGCTGGCTCAGTAGATAGCTGCATTAAAGCCTGGCTCTCCAGGTATTCCTCAGTGCAGGTCCTGAAGCAGTCACCATCTTGCTACTTAATAAATCGAATTAGACTGGAAGTTTCAGGCATTAGTCAGGACTCTATCAAGACAAGCACCACGGAATGCATAGCAAAGTCACAAGTCACTGTCCAGAACTACCTATAATCTAAATTAGAGGTAGACAGTTTTGCTTCATATGTGAAGACACTGCACATTATTCCTTTCAAATGGGGTACTGACATGAATGCAGCAGGCTTCAAAGTAGACCAGAAGTGAGAGGGAGAGATCCATAGCAAATCCTTCTCAATTCAAATGAACATTACACAGCCCTGGAAGTTGACCCTTAAAGCAGACTTGGGTGTTCTGGGCTTTCAGGTCAGACAGTTACACTAAATCACAAGGAAAGACTTTCAAACCCATTTGTATAGCTACAAATGTATTCCTTCCATAACCAGTTTTCCAATTGGGATTTGGGGGTTTGGCTTGCTTTTCATTTAGCACTACTTAAAAAAGAGAGGGTGCATTACATTAGCATCCCTTACTTTGGATTAAAATTATGTTCAAACATTGTAACCGCATTAAAAAAAAAATTATCTGCCTTACTTAGTGGCATACAGACCAAGGAACACTGGCTGCTTTCTCAGCTTGAACAAAAGTTTGGCTAGTGAAACAGTTACCAACTGCCTCAATTTGCTGTATTTTTAAAATAGATTCAAGTGGTCAGGCAAAGATGATACTAACGCACCAAAAGAAAAGGGAAAGCAAAGCTGCAATCTTATCTGAGGCATTGCCATTTGCCACTTTACATCAAAATAATCTTATTCAGAAGCTCAGAAATACAATTTTTCATCATGTAATAGGAAGAATTCTTTTACAGAATGATTTCTCTACATAAAACTTGAATACTGATTTGTTACACAGTTTACAAGGCCCTCTCTAGATGAAGAGGAGTACCAATCTATCCCCAGGAGAGCAAAGACTCATTCATAACTTTGGGAACACTCAGAGACATCCCTGCAGCTTCCACTTTTTGTAAGTCACCCCAGTAATGTTCACTGGGTTATGCCAAGTAGAATGAGCAAGATATGGTTAATCAGTTTGGTGTTCTCACCACAGGGTCCCCACCCCATCCTAACCCATGATCATACAAATACGTACTTCTCATGCTTATTTTTTCTTGTTGAAAACCGACTCCCAAGTACACTCTTGTGAAGCATGAATGCTCCTGGCAAACACTGCATTTCTTACACAGCAAAGATGCAGACTGCCACTGAAGGAAAATTACAGATACGTAAAAGCATACAACCAACCTGTGAAACGAATGGGTTTGTTTAAACAGCACACAGCATAGCTGAGAAACTGGCAATAGAAAAAAGCAGCAGGAAGAGGAAGAGACAAACAGGAAGCAGTTCTTGTAAAGCAGCCAAGTTCAGAAACCTGCAAGATGCAGGGTCCACCAGAGATCTGGCAGCAGCACAGCCATGCTTATCGACACAGCGCAAGTGACCCTGGGCCAGAGCTGCTACAGAACTGTGCTTACAGCCAGGGTTTAAAATAGCCCTTCATTGCACCACTAAAGAAAAGGTCACAAAATATCAGCACATGAAGAGCAATACTTGGGTCCTTCTGTTAAAAGCACATTGAATAGAAACAAGATTAGGGTCAATAAACTATTTCAAACAGTCCCCACAGCCTTTACCAGACAGCCTGGGCTTTGCTCTCAAAAGGAGCTGTAGCAGCACTCCCACGTTACTGGCCCAATTATACACCTCAGTAACACAGTGACCTGCACAGAAACAACTCCGGACTAACTGACCTCTGGTCAGTTCACTTTATGCTCACACAGTTTCAGCTATACTGAAACAAGCTAAACTGAAAAAAAAACCCCCACCACTGTTGCTCCACTCAGGAAGAAGGAACAGTACTTACATACTTGTGGTGTCAGTGGTACACTGATACTGAGCTGAGCAAATCATCCCACAAACACGAGAGCACTTGGTGACAAACACATACAATATGCTACATAAGTACAGCATGTTGTACATATAACATGTAACACACATGTGCCTATCCAAAAAACCCACAAGAATACTGTTAAAAATAATGGACTACTTTTCCTTTCCCATACCTTTAACTTAATTTTGCCTGAAAAATCCCTCAGTGTCCTGTTTAATTATGATTCAGTAGGCAGACTTCCATTTTGCCCCTTAAAGAACCTGACAATTGAAGAAAAAGAGAGGTGGGCAGTCTCCATCAGCAACATGTGAAGGAAAAAGCAGCAACAACCCACACACCAAAATAAAAAAACCCTTCTTTGTAAAACATGATCCTTCTGCTGTGACACATCAGGCCTAAGGAATGAGACTGAAAGCTACCTTTTCCAAAAATCTGGAACTAAAGGTGAGAGAAATTTGCAAGCAAAAACCCCAGTGAGAATACAAAATTCTGCACAAGTATTTAACCAAATTTATACAAACCCCTTTAGTGATAGCATTTCACATGCAAAGATTTTTAGTCGCAGAATTCATACCATTTCTCAGAAAGCCCATTTCCATTTTACACATGAGAACAAGAGACTGAATAATTTACCAAACGAATTTTAAGTTTATCAGCATAGATCAGAACAGAGCCTACTAGCCCATACACCTTAGTCCTTTAGATCATTTTAACTGCAGCCAAGGGTAAGATATCCTCAAACCCATCATTCTACACAAAACTTGTAAGGTGATCTGCCAAAATAGCTCTGAATTAAACACATAAAACTTCCCATATGCAATACACAACAGGTATCAGGTGTCTGAGAGTCATCCATGAAAGCTGGTATTCTAAGTAGGGAATTACTCAAGTTATTGACCTATGAGAAACATCAAGGGGACAAACATGTTGGACGTGGTCCCTTCTCTGGGCTTACATGCTAGAGCCGCAAAAAGGTTCTGCTCACTGCTGGAATTTACAGCTCTGGAACTCCCTCTGGATGCAGGCACAAGTCTCTTCAAAGACTGAATAAATCAGCGGAGGAGTTTTCTCCACAAAATCTCCATGCATTCAAGATGTGAACATCTCAAGTTTAATGCACATATCTCCTACCCTTGAAAGATCATCTTTACAGGCAACTCCTAAATGCTGAGGGAGGACTGACAATTCCTTCCCATGAGTAAGTACTTCTTCAAGGGAACAGTGAGACAAAGCAAGAGAGAGAGCAAACCTTTCACCCAGCCTAGCAGTTACAGCTTTCACCTAGGCTGCAGGCTCCACAGCAAGGAATATCCACGCACTCTACATTCAAAATCCAACACATGAAACACTCAGTTGTTACAATTAAGACTGGAACCAAGCATTTTCCACCAAGATGAACTGACCAAATCACAATGTTAGAGAGCCATGTGCACTCTTTCCTTCTGGCCCACAAACTCAGTCATAAACCAGCACAGACAATAAACATCATCTAAAGGCAAAAATTACAAGTCTTCCTCATCACAGAACATCAGTCAAGGTTGCAGGGCATGTGGATATGTGCAGAATCAGACACTCTGGCATTGAAAAAACACTTCATTGCCAGAAAGAAAGCCCCAAGGCACATCAGTATTTTTACCAGCAGCATGTAAAAATCCCTAACAGGCAATGTAAGTTACTTAGTACTAAGTACACATACACCAACACAACTGATGAGGCTCCCAGTTTCTGACATTCATTTGTGTATTTAAAAAGGCAGTTCCTTCAAGTGTACACACAAGCTTTATTATTATCTGACCCTACTGTATGTTTACATTCAGGAGGAATCAAAAGTACTGAAAAGATAGGGCAGGCCTTAACATACCCAGAAGTGCAGTAAGAATGCTAACACTATCTTATGATCTAGGAATAGGTTCTTAGAACTTAAAGACAGAGTTAAATGTGTATGATTGTTGACTGGGGTTTTTTTGTTTGGGTGGGGAATGTTTAAAGTGTATTTGCATTTGGGAAAAGCACCTGCTCCATATTTTAAGAAGACCAGTCAATTCTAGGTGAGTAACTAATGAAAGTCAGGTGACTGAAATGGAAGTAAACGTTACAAGAGTATTTTTTTAACCTCTGAGCAGATGAAAGCCCCATTCTAAACAAAGAATGCAGGAAAAAGGAACATTACAGGCTTTGAAAACTAGAGACATGTTCTACAGTTATAAGCCAGATAGTTTTACTGTCTAGGTTTTAAAGACTACTCCCATTTGTTTCCAAACTTTATTTCACAAAGTTTTTCTTTCTATCCTTCCCTCAGCCCCATTAAAAGATGTTCGTAAGTGCACTGAATTTGTTGTAAACTCTTAACCATTACAAAAAAATACTCCATTTAGCAATATTTTACGTAAGCTTCATTTGTTAGACATCTTTACTGCATATTTCAGAAAAACACCATTCTAGTCAAAATGAAACCAGACAGAAGGGGATATGGTTTTCAATTATACTATTTTAAATGCTTTGTTTTAAAATGAGCTACACACACATAACTAAAGGAAAAGTTAATAAAAGATGAAATTTCAACTACATTTATATCAAAGCAAGAAAATCCACAAGGAAGCAAGTCTCCTGGTAAGCATTACTAAACAGACAAAAATGTTAAACCCTTCTTTCACAATGAAGAAGAGTCACAACAGTATCAGGTCTTATCCTGACTCAAATCACATTCAAATGTAAGAGAATTCAAATAAGACTCCAAAGAACATTTAAAGAAAGAAACAAACAACCCTTACTTACAGCTATGGAAAAAAACCCAAGTTATTTCCTCTGTCTTTGTCTTTCAGCCAAAATCAGAAAGATCGGGTTTCTAGTGAGAAGACAAGTCATTTAGTGATAGTTTGTGAACTACTATTTGTGCTCATGCATAACTGTACACGTAGTTTCCTCCTCCTTGTGCTAAACAAAAGCATTGCTCAGTCTCACAGAGGAAATTTCACAGATGGTTACAGTGAACCATTCCCATTTACAGCCGAAAACCACAGATAGTTTAGATATACAGAACAACAACTGAGTGAGAATATAAAACACGGGTACGTGAACAACTTTTCACAGAATAAGCAGGTCACTGAAGTGCCCAACACATTCCTAACACTGAAGAATATCAGAGAACAACATGATCAGCTTCATCTGCATGGAATTCCCCTCCCCTACACTCAACCACAGTGGCTTCAGTTCGGCATTCAGATTATGCAATCAGAATTCCACACTGAGAAACGGGGATGTTACAAAAATGCAGGCGTTTTTATCTGCCTGTGTTCTTAGTGCAGTGATGGAAAAGCAGACAGGGAGGTCAGAAAACTTCTTCTAAGCAGTGTAAACAGTTCCCCAGGAAGTGGCTGAACAAACTGGGGGGAGGAGGTGCCAAACCAAAGTCAGGTCACTCACAGCAGCAATCCAGAGCCACCCCGAGCCCGCTGCGCTGCTGCTCTGGGTAAGGGAGGGAGGGACAGAAAGAATCAGCACTGCCAACCACACACAGACATTCAGCTCCCAGGCTACACTACTACGATTTCTCCCGATAATTTAATCTTTCTACATGTCCAGTCAAACTTCAGGACAACGAAGATGTATCAGCAGTTGATCTTCCTGCATATACTACAAAAATCACATCCTACCTGAAAGCGAAGTGAAAAGTATGCATTATCATTAAAAAAAAATAAAGAAGAAGAAAAAAAAAGAAAGAAGAAAGTAAAACATTAGAAGTAGTCTGATCTTAATGAACAAGCACGGCCAAAAGCATTTTTTAAAAAATTACTGCCTCTATTTCTCCTTTACACTCTAAAAACATTTTCTAGTTGTTTGGCTACTTTGATAACCCATTAGCATAAAA
The DNA here is from genome assembly GCA_013398055.1 of Ifrita kowaldi. Classification (NCBI taxonomy): domain Eukaryota; kingdom Metazoa; phylum Chordata; class Aves; order Passeriformes; family Cinclosomatidae; genus Ifrita; species Ifrita kowaldi. Next base: position 81,421 of record VZRS01010052.1, on the reverse strand, counting down.
ATTCAAATACATATATTTTAAAATTGAATATTTTAGCCTTCACAGAAAAACAGATATTGTTCCTCACTGTAGTAGTAGCATCGACAAAAAAAAAAAAGTGAGTCAATCTTTATGTCAGAACAAGACACATTTTCAAACAGCAGCCAGAAAAAACACAGCAACACCAACAGTGTGAAGTAGTTTTGAGTAAGTTAGCAATCAATAGCAGGTCAAAATATTCAAGCTGGGAATAGAAGGGAAAAGAGGGGAAAGACAGAAAGAAGTCTTCTTGCTTTCTTTATATAACCCAGTAATTAATCTGTTTGTAGTTGCCACTATTACATTCCCACTTCCCCAATACCAGCAAGAGACACATTAAACTATCCCTGT